>JAMKCH010001202.1:0-39137 GCA_023653785.1 Ophioderma brevispina
TCAGCTTCCCATCAGTGCCCCGGGCCAGATTGCTGCTACACTGACAACTGACATAATGATGCAGCAGGTTTCAAGATTCAAAAGACATGCTGTTGATTAGCTACCAAGTTTAAGCCCTGTGCTTATCAGCTATTAAATATGAGGGAGAATTGCTTGCGTTTTTGTTTCTCAAGCATGTCTGTGGACAGACATGCATGTCATCCCGTTGTCATGCTTGGGACTACTTGTAAGTGCTGCCGGTCTCAAGCTGCTGATTAAGCTTAGTGGCCATGCTATAGTCTTGAGAGCCTAGTGCGTTAAATGTGTGATAACTGTGTTTATTTTGTGTTCATTAAAGTTACGGCTTGGACATATTTGAAATATAATTGTGTATTGAAATTGTCAGCCTAAGTAAAGCAGGGTGACCTACAAACTGTTCAATTCCAAAGTGAGTTGCAACATTCGGTTTGATGTACTCTCTTAAAATGAAAGAGTGAAAAATCACTCTGAATTTCGGAAGGAATTTTAAATAACCTAATCGAGCTGGCCATTGTAGCTCTAAATGAGCCGAAAAAGCAACCTGACACCATTAACTCGCGGATTAACGAGCCTCACTCTGTTAACGAGTGGCTCAAAATGCCACTCTCTTCGGAGTGAAACAGAATAAGCCAATCAGAAACGCCGCAAATAGCGTGATTATTTTCGAAAAAAATGGCGGACGAGTTAAGCGAGACCGTCAGCAACCTGAGTGAAAGTAGTGAAGGAAATCATAAGATATCTTCACGGGTGAGTAGATTGTATGTGTCGGATCACAGTTGGTCCATAGCATTACAGACAACGTGTGGAGAAGCATTAAATGTAATTTACTGTCTTATCACTCGTACATACTGGCTAGTCTGCGCCAGGCATAGATTACACATGTACGAAAAAACCAATCATGCATGTCACGGGATGCATTGCCATTGATCATCACACGTCATTGACATGCCAAAATCAGGCACGGATCTCATGAGTCATGCCAATGATGACACCACATATTCATGTCACGATCGTATGACTTATGACATACCATACAATTCTCCCAAACAAACAAAATTCACACAGAATCACAACTCTATAAGAGTGACTAGTTCACTCTAAAAATGAGTTATCAGTTCTCTCTTTCCATAGAGTTATTTTGTTCACAATTCTAACTCTTTTTTTTTTTTTTGAGTGGAAATCACTCTAACAGAATGTTTTCACTCAGCTGTGGCTCTTTTTTGGAGTGAGATTTCACTCTTTTAGAGTGGTTTTTCACTTCTTCGTTTTGAGAGAGTAGTAAACCTTTATAGGGCACTGATAATTTCATGTCTTATAATGGGTTACTGTTACTTATTACAGTTTAGTAGAGGTCCCCCCCCCCCCTTATTCAGAATCATCAGGCATTTGCTGAATTTATTTCAGAAACTCATTTTCTATTTCAGGGTTTGAAGAAACACCCAGATAATGAAGTAATGCACTTTTTACACTAACTTGCAGAAGAAACTAAATGATATAGGGAGTTGGGTAGGTACCCTTCCTGTGATTCCATTTGTCGCCAGGGGTTGCCAGTCGTCAGAAGAGTCGTCCAGTGGTGGTAGCAACACCAATTCCAAGAACAATGGCCACTCGTGTCTCAACTCTTTTTGTTGACAATACTTTGCTTCATATGTTTTTAATAAATAGGATTGATTGATATTCATGATGGTGTGTTGAGTTACAGATGAGTGGGATTACTTAAAGGTCAATGCAAGCCCCCCCATGTTTTAAATGGTTAAATTAAAGCTAAAAATATACAGGAGACAGAGAATGTCAAGTTTTTAGAGTTTTTTCACTATTTCTAAGATGTTTCAGGCGATAAAACACTCAAACACAAAGCACCCAACCCAAAAAACAAGTTTGAAATCAAAATGTTGGCACTCGGACGTGACGTGTGTGGAGTATCACCCATTTTAAGTGTGTTGCCACCGTAATTGGAAGTTGTACTCCTGGCAGCTTTACAACTTCTATTTCTAAATCATTGCATTTTTGTTACAAATTTAAGTGCGTATTTTTGATGTTGAGTTTTATTGGTTAAAATGCAGTAAAAATAAGTTCACACGAAAATCGAAATTCCCGCGCGAATCCTGCAGAACTGTTTTAGAAAATTACCAACGTGGTAGCTCCGTGGTGGTTTTTTTTACTCCACCGTCATGAAACTGGGTACGAAGCATTCGAAGTACAGTAAAAAGTTTAGCTATTAATATAATCATATACCCTAATTTTTAATTAAAAAAGAGGGACACAATTCATATAGCATGTGTACTTCGCAATATTAAACGGGACCAATTAAGGGTTAATGCCAAAACATCGCTAACTATGTTGTCTATATGGACTGACCGCTAGAGATGGAACTTTTGGCCGATATTTGAGGGATGAATGTCACAACTCCGACGCGGGCACTTGGTACTACACTACATTTTAATATAGCTTCAGAAGTCAACAGTAAAACAAAATGAAGAGTTGTTACATAATTAAGCAGGTTTTGCTGGTGAAATCCATCGAGATATTATGGTGATTTTCTGGTTTGTGTATCAGAACGTTGGACGATATTTATTAATGCGTGACACAGTCCACACCAATGCTATGATCCCGATCGCGATGTTAGCGAAAGGAAGACTGCCCTGAGCGGGCCCTGATATATCGTCACGTTCCCTTATTTCGGCTTTAAACCGGCTTTAGAAATTAACTTTGTTTTCAAGTTTAAAAATATTACTGTAAAAGTATATACTTGACTTGCTGTCCGGCGGCGGTGCGGGATGCGGTAGCTCCCCGTCTTCGAACGCTGTGGTAGACAGTTGTATAGCACGCGTGATAGATAGCACGCTGTATTATGTATACCACGCCCAGCGATCGACCGCGCCAATCCCCCGGGATACACGCTTATATGCTTCAAGCTTCGCCTGTATTTCACTGGGTGATACGTACCAGAAAAGTGGTAGGCCGAGATGCTCCAAATGTCGATGTTGTAGAACTATTTTTATAATGAGATCACCAATTTATCAGCGCATATTGCCAATGTACTATTACCATTGATTCATTTTGCTGTCAGTTGTACATATTAGGTTGATTTTAGGCAAACTCGACGGAGTTGGGAAGAGAGATGCATGAAGTTCGTTGAACCTTCCGGCGTCTTCTCGCTGTCAAATTCCTCCCAAGAACTCACGACCGCCGACGATGTCTTAACTTCCTTTTTGGCTTGTGTAATATTTTATTTGAGTGGTGACATTTTCTTCATTGAGTGGTTGAAATTTTGATATAATTTAAATCATAATATGTTGTAAAATGAGAAGAACTTGCAGGTTTGCATGCCTTTGGCCGGTGCCAATGCATTGTTTACATACACATCCGGGTCTTTTTGTTCGAGCTGATACCTCTGTGACTTCATTATCAATGCGCCCAATTTCTATTTGTTCGTAACTTCAGTGAAAAGATAGGCCAAAGTACCAACTTTACTATAAAAAAGTACGTGTTGAGATTAATGCTGCGAGTTTTAACTTAATAGAGTATATGGTCCTGAAGAAATGAAATAGATATAAATTCATATAGTATATTGGCTTTGCATGTGAGCTTTAATAACCTTTCTCTTCTTTCATGTCCATTACTTGTTTTAGTGCCAGTGATAGATGGATACAATTCTGTCTGGACACCAGTTTCATGTTCTTTGTGATTGTCATATGATGCCTACGTAACCAATGCTTAAGTGCAGATTAAGAGTAACAATGTAGAGTAATAGGCATATTGTGCTGGACGTGTGTGTTTTTTCCATAGATAGGCATTAATTTTTTTTTTAATCATTCAAAAATAGTCATGATCAAATATCAAATGAGAACCCAATTATATAGTTCCGTAAAGGGTGTTATTTTGCTCAGCAAAAAATGTCTTTTTGTCTTTCTAACCAGTGCACATTCTTCCAAGCATACTTTTAGTCATCTAGTTATGCTTCCAGACTAGCCTTTCATTGACATCTATGGCTTTTCAATTGACAGTTTCTGCCAGGTGGTTGATGGGATGAGTACCCTCCTTGTTCAGGATCAAAACTTGAACTCACACGTACTGGTGTGACTCACTTGTTGGGCTGTCCCCACCTTATACTATTCAGGAATTAAAGCTTATGGGGTTAGTACTACAGAACTTCAGTGTGTATAGTGGTCAACTTTTATGATCAACAGTAGCAAGTAGCATTGCCCATTTTAAGGTTTTTAACCTGTCAAAGATATTTATCAGGTTGGGACATTAACCGACATTTATTGACAACCTGTTTGTGGTTGTACATCAGGTGTTTCTTATGACAATCTCATAAGTGTTCCAACAGTTTAGAGTAAAATTAAACTTGTAAGTTGAATAGCCTTAGCATATTTTGAAGATGATATGCTCCTATTAAAGAGACACTGGCACCTTTGGAAAATAGTGCACCCTTTAGATTTTTCAAAACTAATAATTTTGCATGGTTGTAAAGCTTGATATATACATAGCACTCACCTTAAATTATTAAGGCCAAATCAGTGCGCTTATGGGTAAACAGAACGATTTTATAATTAATGACTGTGGCGACATTAATTCAGCAGACGACATGGAAATGGCATTTAACACATGAAAACTCGCGCTGGAGTTGATTCCCATGGCATGCACCTTGTTTGACCAGTCTGTGACCTTTGTGGTTTTAATATCAATGAGTACGAGTCTATGATATTCATCCCCTCCACACACAAAAGCAAAAAAGTCCGTATCTTGGGAAAAAAAGATCCACTTCATTTGAAGATCACCCGAGACTTGAATTTTCTGGTCTCGGTGCTGAATGGTTTGTTGGATTTGTGTGATAGGATTAGAAGGGATGGGAGGATATTTTAAAGGCTTGATTCATCTTATGGTTTGGTGTTCAAAGTATCTGGACTAAAGTTGTCAGCTGATTACTTGCTAATCACTCCTTTAAACCTGCTGCATGATATCTTTAAAAGGAAAGATGACACATGCTACTGTCCTAATACAACTAATCTCATTGTCTTCAGAACTTGAACCAATTAGGATTAAGAACAATACATCTGCAATGTGAATCACTGTGATTATCAGATACCATTTTGAATCAGTGTTCTGCAGATTCCCCTGTGGACATGGCCAATAACCTGCAAACTTCTTGATTGTCATGATTTCATGAGTCAAGTTGGTTGGTAGAGAAGAGATAGATGAATACTTAAAGGCACTATCAGTGATTTCATAATTTCAAAAATCTATAAAAAACATTAAAAATCAAATTTGTGCATGTCTGTAACAACCAACATACCCTGCAAGTAATAAGACCAAAAAGCAACATAATAACGACAAAATCGGACATTTTAATCCTTACTCTCTGTATGGAGGCTAATACAACATGTACTTGAATGGCAATTCATATCTTAGAAAACTGCTGTTTCTTGCTTTTCTGTCAATTTTTCAGTTGGAAAATGAGAATTCCACATTCTAATCCTTCACTTTTAAGCTAATCCTGCAAATTTCAAAATTTTGACTCTTTGGGATGGATCACTGAGACCGTCTTTAAGCAAAAATTGCTGAAACATGCTGGCTAAGGATCAATTATTGTGTTGAAATGCTTGAAACAGGTAAAGTTTGGAGTGTAGCAATGAGTCAGAATCTGTCACAGAGATTAGCACATTGCACTTTTGGTGAAACCTTGAATATTCTTTCATATTGAATATCAAGTGATGATGTTTAGATTCTAGAAGTTGATAGCAGCCCAACCCAGGCCAAGGTGCAAATTGACGGAAACGAAAAGGTTTTACAGCGGTATGGCATGTAGGAAATGGGCCAATTTGATAGGTTCAAGATTTCTTAATGTGGTTTACTATGTGAGGCGGTAAAAATAAAGATCTCTGGGATGTAAAGGTTGCAACAAGTCAGCCCAGGTACCACCTTTTAACCAAAAACTCTGTGGAAAATGCCAGACTGTGATATTGATCATTCTGTGTGGAACTTTACATAAGTGTGAAAAACTGTGTACCTTTGTACTGTTGTGAGGTTTGAAAATATCTGAGATGCTGTCCCCTGTTGCAAAAACTTCACCCCTATTTCAAAACTATTTTAACAGGTCCATGGCATGATTGCTAATGCCTTCTCCCCATGACCTCAGATTTACTGCAAATATTGGTGTATGAAGAAAGCTCATTTACACTGTGACATTAAGGGTAAAGTGCTCAGCTATGATTATGAGCAAAAAAGTGGCCTATTTGCGTCTACCATATATTAATATTACTCCGTATTCTATAGCTTACAAAGTCACATTTTTTAAAGATCATTAAAAGTTGATTGAAATTCAGGTGTAAATTTACCAGATGGGATACTGGAGTAAATTAGATCATTCAGTCCAAGATGAAAAACGTTATAATTAATTGATTTATTCTCCCTTAAAACAAGCATTTGTTTCGACAGCCCATGTTATGGACAAGAAATACTAGTATGCAATACAGGTTACAACAATATGTGCACCTGCCATTAAATTCAAGGGATGTCTATAGACAAGCCCATTCTTGAAGGATTAAAGCTGAAATTATTTTCTTTGGTACACAATTGTGAAATTTCAAGTTTGTATTGGAGCAAATCTAGGAATTCAGCCTATGTTTTACTGAAATACAAGCCAATCACAATCATGGTTTTTTTTTCAAATTTTAACCTCGGTGTATTAAGGCATTTCTGTAGGTAAAATACAACGGTAAGAAATCAATGAGTCCAAGCTATATCAATCAACAAACATGTGACACAAAATATGGATCCTCTCATTGCACTTATACTCTTACCTGATAGGCCTATAGTGTGGATATATGTGCCTAATCTTCTGGTAATAGAATTATAAAATGTTATGAACGTTAATCCACTCTTTGTCAGAAAAGTTTCTTTACCGACTCATGTTTTGAGTATTGGCAATTTAGACAAAGTTATTGGGTGAAAATTTTCACTTTAAAATAGTAACATGGCATAAAGCATCTTTGTCTGTTTCATAATTTGTGTGTTTTCTTGCCGTGTTTTCCTTGGCAGAACCCCAAGGGGGTTAGATTTGCTCAACATTCCTGTATAAATATTCACTCAAACATTCACATTTAAGACATGAGCAAAGGAGAAACCTTGTCAACCATATCAAAGCCTTTTGTTATGTCGGAGGAGGTATCATAGGCAAGTAGTGAATGAAAGGGTCTGGGTTAATTATCTCATACCGTTGACATTTTGATGGATGCTTCACCAGTTCACTGTGTGATTTTGCAGTATATATTTAGAAGCAGTGGAAAAATTTTAAATTTCTAATTTATTGACCAACCGAGTGTTTTGTTACTGCAAGTACTATTGTAGTTGTCCATGTACCGGAAGAAGGTATTGTGTGTTAGTTATGAAGTTGGAATTAAGTACACCAGAATATTGTCAACACTCAGACTTTGTGTTGACCCGACCCTTATTATTTGTTGAAATAGCTTGCATGTGAAAAAATGGAAGTAAAATAAAATGAATAATACTTACTTTCTTACAACTGGGTTATATCCAAAAAATATTAGAAACCATTGGTGTACTGTTGTATGTGAAAGTACTCAGTAGTGACCAGATCTCAGGCAACAAACACAATTTCTCGAAGCAAATATAGAAAGCATGAGAACCAGGCATTTGATGTGGACTACACTCCAATTTCACACTCTGGACTGGGACAAATCCCCTTCCTCCAAAGACCACAAGAGAGATGCCAATTTTATATGCCAAGAGCTTCACATGTAACACTAGTGATAAATGTACAAGCATATCAGGAAACTCCTCTTTGAATCCAGTCAAGATCTCATTGAATATCTTCCTTGTGTTCCAGGATTCAACAAAGTCAGTTATTGCAAATAGAGCTTTAAAACTCTTTCAGCACTTAACCGTTGAGCTCTATAGTTTAGGAAGGAGGTACATGCATCATACATCGGTCGCTACTGCATTGCATTGCGATATTTTGATAACTTTTTGCCACAACTCAACGCACTCCCTGCAAAGTGCAATCCAAAAATCAATTTTAACTTAAGACAATATCGTGATTTGAAAAATATTTGAAATTTGAAGGATAGCTTCAAAGTGAAGGATAAATCTGTAGAATTCTCATAAGGTACATTTTCTACTGTAGACTTGACAGAAAAAGGAAGAAAACGGCATGTGTTCCAAGATACGATTCTCCATTCAATTACGTGTTGTAGTTAAAGTGTAGAACGGACAGTACATGACTCCATTCTCCGATTCTGTCCTTTATTAGGTGCATCGGGTCTATTCATTTGCAGGGGTATGTTAGAATACTGTAGGACCTACTTGTTAATACATGCAAAATATCTGATTTTTGATGATTTTTCGGGTTATGATTTAGCAAATTCACTGATAGTGTCTTTAACATATTTGGGTAAAGGATGCAGTTTATGCAAATCAACTCACCACAGACACACAGAGGAAATGAAGTATGAAACAAAACCTTTATTCTCATCATAGAGGCCTGAGATCAGTGACCTCATATAATATGGAAATTTAAAGTTACTTCACACAGCCTGGTTATCCCAGTATCATACCAGGTCAATTCCTAGTACATGCATGGGGTACCTAAGAGGGGAAATTTGCCCAGTATAATCGCGTGGGCATGATTGTGTTAAGTATCTGTGGTTGTTATCGGATATAAGATCTAATGTTTCCGTGAAACATGTGGAGGCATCATCTCTAAGAGATGCTTTGTTACATTACATCAACAGTAAAAGTAGTGAATTTGTCTCCAGATTCAATGGATATATTAACATATGCAAAACTTTAGGTCCTGCTTGCACAAATTAAATAAAAGTTTGTACCGGGGGTTTGTCAGATTGTACCGGACCGACTAAACGTTATACTGTCTAACTTAAAAAAAACAACTTTTTCCCCCAGGTCAGTTGTCAGGCTTTCACCCAGGTCACTGGGCTAGATGTCCAAATACAATAGCACCAAAAATGGTGGTGCAAAAGGGAAATTATAACCATGTCTGTGAGGCGTTAGTGGACATTGATGATTATTAAAGGAAGAGTAAGATGGTGAAACTTGGGTGTGGATAAGACTCTGTGTTGATTTTTTCCATGCATGAAATTTAGTCTTATTGACATAGTCCTGATGAGGTTATTTAGATTGGTCAGTACGGTACTCAAAATTTGTAACTTGGCATGGAAGCTCAAAAGTTTAAACTTTGTTGGCTTTACAACTCATGGATTGAAACGGCGTGCCTGAAGTTTATGCCTAAGGTTTCAGCTCAAAAAATTAAAATTCTAATGCTTGCTTCAAATATAATTCAATGCAATTATGTAAAAAGGTTACGTTTTTGTGTATTTGGACGAAAGTGAGATTTATCATGATGCGAAACAAGCTCTTCTTGATGCCGTTCACATGAAGTTATACTTTAAATAGATAAAATAGTTTATTGTTTTTTCTTTATTGGTAAGAATATTTGGTCAAAAAATGAGCTCAGCGGCAAAGATGTATGTACTTTATGAGTGCCGACGCGTCACAAATATATTAATACTGATATCGCGTGACTGAATGACCATAACAGAATCAGCGTAACTGAGGAGTGTATAATGGAAACCACAAATCAATTGTAGATCCTTTGGCTTTAATTGTGGAAGCTTGCACGAGTGTATATCCTACTTTGCTTGACTGGACGAAGAAAAGACTCTAAAATCCACAAACAAAAATAATGTCAGCCATGATATCCACTGCACAACTGACAGCTTGTGGCTACACACGCATTCCTGGGAGTATCACACGACTCCCACGTCCATTGTTGTCAGAAGGTAGAGAAATCTTTCAGCAGGCTTGCCACATTTATTTTGAGGATCTCAAATTGGTTTGGACAATAGCGTGCTTCCTGATACACATACCGGTAATTAGAGGTTTTCTAGAGGTGGGGACAAGATAGTGGTGTGATCAAGAACAGGCTCTGTATGCAGTGCTATTACTGTATTGTAGTTTCTAAAATGAAATAGTTCTGTGGACAAAAAGGAAAAATGTTGCTGCAGATAGTGCAAAAGAAATAGAACCTAGCACAATGCACCAATGCTAGTTGTCCAGAACTCTGAGTCCTGCATCAGATAGTGTGGGACATATTATGATATTGAGATTTCTCTCTATATAAGATGGTCAGCTTATGGGTCAGATCTAGTCCTAAGATTAAACTTGCACAGTGCAGTATACAATTCCTTATCCATGAAGTGGAATGTGCCACAGGTATTTGTAGTCAAACCATTGGTTTCCTGATACTTACAATGGATCTAAATTGGATGGAAAAAACAAGATCACCAAAACAAATAGTTAACATCACATGGGGGCATATTTTAGTCATCACTAATGTTTACTTGATTCCAGTTCAAACCATGTCCATGTACAATTATACTTTTTGTGATACGGAGTTATTTTTTCAAAACGTTTCTTTATCTTTCACTGTGTTGGTCTATTGGTGAATATCCAAGTGATTGTGCAGTTATTAGTGGGAGACTACCATGTAATGATGTGGTCTGTATCCTGGAGGGTGAGGGGAGCTAGCTGGATATGGTGACTCATGTATCTTCAATGATTCACTGCAGGTCTTTACATGGTTATCTAGGCATACATGTAATTCTGAAACGAGGAAAGATTATAACGCCTCTATCCCCCCCCCCCCCATTGCTGTGCCTTGGTGCATGTGGGAAAATTGAATCAACATCAATATTTTACCAAGAATACTGGGGTGGTATACAAATTTTACACCATAATTTAATGAGGCCATATATTTTTCTCTGTATAGATTGTTTAATTGTGGATGCAACAAGAATTTCTAAAAAATAATGGAAGTTGATTAAATTTCATATAAAATCTATTAGAAATGTCATAGTCAAGGCCGATATCTGTCAAAGTAAAATCACAAGAAATAGGCCAGTCAAAATAGAATGAATGCTGCCTTAACCCAACACTAATTGCAACAGAATCAATTCCAACAGAATTGTATTGAGAATACCTTTAAAAACAACATATCAAAAGTCTACTAAAATCAAAGGAGTGGAACATATATTTTTAAGGGGGTTAAGGTTTATACAGGGGTCAAAATATGAAAATTATCAAAACGCATCGAAAAGTATGCCAACGTGTTCGTTTCATTTCCAGGATTAAAAAAATGTATAGTTTGCCATATCTGCAGGTTGTAGTTCAATAGTTATGAGTCAAAATAGGTTCAAGGTCACAATGGGGGTAAATTTTCAGATATATCCGTTCGTTATAAAAATGGTGTCAAATTGTTCGTCTAATGGTACAGAACCCGAAAATATACTGGTTGCACTATCTATAATATTCGTTGCATAATTGGAACGCAAAATGTGACTGGGGGCTACAGGGTCTATGGGAGGGCACTAGTCATAGCTCTGTAATTCTTATATAGAAAGTTTAAACAAAGAATCTATTACATTTACTTATCTAGTGGGACAAATTTAACAGTTTACAACCACTCCGATCAAAATCGGACCATTCTATGAATTTTACCCCAGGATGACCTTGAACTGTTATGAGCCTATTGTACTAAAAATATAACGCGTAGATAGGGCAAACTATACCTTTTTTTAAACCTTAGGAGTAGCCCAATAAATTGGTACATCATTTAAATCAATTCGAACAATTCTAATTTTTTACCCCTGTTCAAATGCTACCCCCTTATTTCTACATGTTCCACTAGGTTGATTTTGGTAGACTTTTAATATATTATTTTTGGACTATTTCAGAGTAGGCCTATATTAACACCAAAATTGTTTCTGTTGCAATTTGTGTGGGGTCAAATCATACAATTATTGGACTAAAAATATTGCACTTAGGGACAGTAACCCCCTAAAAGATACATAACATGTGTTGTGACAAGTAAAGTACCCATCATAGTATAAAGCTCTTGGTATATGGTATATAAAATCATGTTGTGTTTTTTTCGCATTCTTTTCAGGAAGAAGGTATATTTTGATGTTATCATTTTAAATGGTGATGGTCCAATTTCATTTCAGATTTTCCTCTTCATACTTTTGTATCCATAGGATACTGTGTAAGACAATATGGTCAACCAAAATGGGATGCGTTTTTGCTCATAACATCCAAACTGAACAACTTTCAGCACTAATCACTAATAATTCACAGGGTAAAGCAGAATATAGCTTTCTTCCGACACCAAAATTTGGACCACTTTGGATGAAATCCCCCGTGAAATCGGGGGGGGGGGGTCTTCTTTCATTGTGTTAAATTTTTTAAGTTAGGAATCTGTACATTTGTTGGGTCAGTAACCCTCATTATAGCCCGACTTTTATTTGGATAATAGGTCTCGGTCTCTGGATGGCTTCCCAGTACATATCAAGATTTGATGAATTCATGCATATAAAATGGACAATTAATCTTGAAGGCTCAAATTAATGTCTCCTTTTTGTTAGTTTTCCTTCTCTGAGAGTGCCATTGTTTGAGCAATTTTGTTGTTGTTGTTCATGTTGATGTTGTCGTCTTGTCTGTTTTGTGGGATTTGTTTTGTGACTCAGTGTGTTTTTTTTTCTTCATTCCTTCGCTGTTTTTTATATCTAAGTCACTGTTGTGGGGTCTGGGGATGCATTTTGTATGTTTTCTCTTTACCACCAGACCCCAAGTACAGGGAATAAAAAATACAGAAAAAAGTGTTTACTTAGAGCTGAGAAATGGAGATAAATCTGATTATGCTGAATAAAAAGGTAAAAATATATCATGTATTTTAAACTTTTGCAGACATTGGAATTAACATAAATATCTACATGTCCTTTGCCTCTAAAAGTTGGAATTTTTCATTAAAAATACTCAAATTTAATTATTTAACAAAGCTACCAGCAAACCTTAGGTAAAAAAATTCTAACCTAGTAAAAGTCCGTTCATTTTCAAATTTTTTCACAGCAGATTGGCAAAGATCATTAGTGTATATTAGCCTATACATTTCCCATATAGTGCCTGAGGCCAGAAGCTATTCCTAAAAAAACTATAGTTTGGTGGAAAAACAGAAAAGTAGGATGGCTCCTGGTACTTCTATTACGCTTTGTTCTCATTGTCATTGTCAGTGTACCATAAGTGTATATGACTTTGCTGGGTTTTGGCTAACTGGGCACAATTTGTGGTAAAACCACAAATATTTGAAAATCAATACTCTGTTTACTAATATTTTTGGGCTCTGTTAGATAATATTAAAGGGATTCAGTCCAATTCTGGTTTAGATCCCCTGCAGATTTGGCTATTGGTGTACCCGTACCAGCTTCCTGTTGTTTTTTTTTCTGTAATTGCAGCAAGGTATGACAAACCCCCCTGCAAAGCATTATCATTTTGGTCAATTTTCTGTTGGTTTTGCAAACCTCATTGTTTGCAGCAATTCCCCAGAACGTACTTGGTGTTGGGTTGCCAGAAGTCCACTGTACTTACCTAGGTCTAGCAATTAATATGGTGACTATACTCCATTTCCCTACCTCCGTAGGGAAACATTTGGCACGCATAGACAGCACGTTTACTGTGTCATGCATGTCGCATTTGCATGCAATTTACGCAGCGTGACAATCGCCACACAATGACTTTGGCTCCTTGGATTGAAACATTTGTTTTCAAGAGGGTGCAATTATTTAAATGAATAAAAAAGAATGATGTAACAATATTTAAAAAAAATAATTGATGTCGATAAAACACAAAAATTACACAATTCTAAATAAGAATGAGAATAAAAGATGCATGAGATTTTTGGTTGTGCCGGCATCTACCATTCAACTATTGGATGCCCATCCATTATGACTCCCGCTAAGATGGCCAAAACAAAAAATCTCATCTTTTATTCTCTAATTAACTGACCAAAATTCCTGGTCTGATTGAGCTGGACCCTGTATTGCTAGATTTTCATAATTTTTCATATGACCTTTGACCTTTGGTTCAAGACTACCAATGGATTGTAAAAGAATCCCAGACTCTCAGGTATTCATATACTGTTTCATATGACCTTTGACCTTTGGGTTGGCTACGGATGATCATGAGCAGGTCCTAGGTCTATCTATCACCCAAGGGCTATCTATCGCCCAAGTTTAGGGTCTGAACTCTGAAGCTGCTGTACTTCTTGAGATAGAGTTGTTCAAAAGGTATTAAATTACTGATGTGGTACACGATAATATCCATTGGTTACTGGTTCAAGCCTTGGCTTATAACTGCTTATGCATCTGTTCCAAATTATGCTATGCCGTAGGTTTTGTGTTGTGATCAATGTATATTGTAAATAGTGGCTCCTACCAAAGTTAGCTTGAGCCAGTCTTGTTCTAACATGCTCTACTTCAGCGAATTGTTTGAATTTTGACCTTTGACCTCTGTGTAGAGACTACCAATGAATCGTGAAGAAAGTTGGGGCTTGATGCTGCCATACTTGCAGAACTAGACGCATCCACACATTCCAGTAAAAGGATGCATGCACTATAATGTAGTCTATACATAGATAGTTCATTCTTTCAGTGATCATGTATGGAAGTCAACTGGGCAGGGACTGAAAAGAAAAATGCACAGGCTTCTTTCATACACAGTGATCTTATTTAGCAACTTACTTACGATGGCCAGAAAGTCAAAGCCATTACAGCAGGGTTACCCTTGCAACCCACCTTTTGTGTCTTTGAGAAACAATTAAAAAAGTTTTGAAAGAGTCTAGGAAAAGTCCATGGTTTTATAATCTTTTTGGTCCCATGTTAGAACATAGATCACTGCATTTTTAGGTTGCATTGTCTTTAAATGCATCAGCTCAATTGAATGGTAGCATAAGTGCACAGATGCCTCAGTAACCCTTTTTACTTCACTGTATGTACAAAGTATACAATAACCAAAACATCAAGACTCAAATGCTTGGCTAGCATTCCTGGGGAACCCTTGGTTGAACTCTACAGAGTGAACGTCACTGTCCTAAGTGACATTTCTACTCCTAGACGCATCAGTGAATTCTACCATCTTCAGTTCAAAAGGCAAAATTAGTCATGTGACTATATTTAGTTTGTTGTAACATAACCTGCCTATATTTTGGTCTTCATAGATGTCCCAGTACTTTTAACATTCAAGTTGGCTGGACCTAGCATAATGTTATGTTATTCCAAGGTTTAGTTCAGTACTATGTGTCTGGCTGTGGTGTCTTTTCTTCGTGGTTCTTTGGGGAGTACTCTAAAGTGCATGATGAATGTGAACCATAAAGTGTTTCAATCACCCTGTGCTTTGTGCTGTCACCCATGTGTGTCACATGCTCCATAGGCTCTTGAATGGTAAGGAGCTGGTCAATTCTAAAACTTAGACCGATAATAGTTATAGAAAGTTACGTATAAAGAGCACAGGGTCTATGCCATTACCTTAGGATGTTTTTTCCCTTCAGATTGTTGGGAGATAAAGAAGTGATTGGTAGACAAAGTACACACTTTAAAAGTGTTTCTTTGTATCTATCATTTGTATTTAAATTTGACCCGATTGCTTGCTTTACTCTGGTAAATTATCCAGATTTAGGAATTAAAGAGTCCTTATGATCCATAGTCTCATCCCTTCAATTCATGAAAAAAGTAAGATATTTGTATAATCTGAACCAATAGCTGCATAAAACAATATTGCTTTAAAATGACAGATTTTTTGAGGATAAAAAATTCTCTCAATTGCACTGGATCGTTCGTGGACCATGTATCTACCGAGAACGTTTCGAAAATTTAGTAGACAAACAAGTACTGAAAGAAAACTGCAAAAGCTTGTTTTGAACTTGCCTGCTATCGTAATCGTCCCTATGGAAAACCATGCTTTTAATTTCTGTCGTGCACGACTAAATCACCATCTTGTTACATAAAGATGATAATGCTGCTCTGTTGACAACAATGGAAGGCAGAATATCACATAAGAACCTTCTCCCTAAATACCACACAAAGCCAAATGACTAAAATGTTTACTCTTCCAATTCCTCAGAAAAAGTACACTTGCATGGTCTTTACAAGTGACCCTTGGATGCCAAATGACTTCCATGCTCTCATGCTGGTATCGATTTATGTTTCGCAAAAGAGGAGGTTGTCTTGATCTTTGACTGATTAACAAAAGATTCTTCGTTTTATTATCATGAAGGTTTTTATTATGGCAGATGATTTATATCACTTAGTGGGACTTATAAATTTCCCCCTTGCTTGTCAGTTACAGGCACTATCAGTGATATTTTTACCAGAACACAAGAACACAAAATAAATAAAAAATAAATAAAATAAAAATCAGGTTTGGGCACATTTTTGGAACAAGCATGTTTATGATAATTGACTGTGTTAATGGTAAAAGTGAATATGATCTTAGAAAGCTAAAATCTGACATCTCATGATTTATAGGAGTGTCTGTGTCCGTATGGACTTTTTGCAAGGATGCCAAATTTGGAAACAATGCATGCGTATAAGCAATCATGAGTAGTCTATGCTGCAACAATCAGCTGGGTTTATTCTATGAAGAGCATGGCCTTCTTTGATTGAAATTACTTTTTTTTTTTTTTTTTTTTTTGTATTCGGCTTATTCATTTAAGGTGTGATCTAATACATTGGTAAGCATTCCAAGTATGCAAGAAAACAGGGTTCGGAAAAAATTGTGGCGTTTCTTTCTGGAAATGTCCTCATGTCTCTTTAAAGTTTTACTCTGAAGGTGCCTTTTCAAAGAATGTTGATCTGAAAATTCTGAGGAAGCATTTTCCTCATAATTGCAGTACTTCCTCATTGATGATAATGCTGCTCTGTTGACAACAATGGAAGGTAGAATATCACATAAGAACCTTCTCCCTAAATACCACACAAAGCCAAATGACTAAAATGTTGACTCTTCCAATTCCTCAGAAAAAGTACACTTGCATGGTCTTTACAAGTGACCCTTGGATGCCAAATGACTTCCATGCTCTCATGCTGGTATCGATTTATGTTTCGCAAAAGAGGTTGTCTTGATCTTTGACTGATTAACAAAAGATTCTTCGTTTTATTATCATGAAGGTTTTTATTATGGCAGATGATTTATATCACTTAGTGGGACTTATAAATTCCCCCCTTGCTTGTCAGTTACAGGCACTATCAGTGATATTTTTACCAGAACACAAGAACACAAAATAAATAAAAAATAAATAAAATAAAAATCAGGTTTGGGCACATTTTTGGAACAAGCATGTTTATGATAATTGACTGTGTTAATGGTAAAAGTGAATATGATCTTAGAAAGCTAAAATCTGACATCTCATGATTTATAGGAGTGTCTGTGTCCGTATGGACTTTTTGCAAGGATGCCAAATTTGGAAACAATGCATGCGTATAAGCAATCATGAGTAGTCTATGCTGCAACAATCAGCTGGGTTTATTCTATGAAGAGCATGGCCTTCTTTGATTGAAATTACTTCATTTTCATTAAATTTATAAATTTGTGAAGTTGATAAGTATGCAAAAATGAACAGAAATCACTGATATTAGTGACCCCCCCCCAGTTCGCTAGCTACTGATTACGATAGTTTGTCTGATTGGCTCATTACAGGCCACAACATGAGATACCCCTCTGAATAACCTATCTATATTTCTTAGCTGTGCAAACCATATGCCACCATTCTTACAGTATCTCTGATTTGCCCATTACATAAGATCTACTTTTAAGTAAACCAATCAAGATATACTTCTTCTGGCCTGAACTAAGGAGTGACACCATAGTTTTCACGCAGTCTTGAACATGCGAATCACAGTAAGCTGCAGCTGTAATCGTGAGCGTACAAATTTTTTTTTTTTTTTTTTTTGCATCTGGGCCGTTAAAAATAAAAATAGATTGCTTTTCCTTGCATTTGGGCCGTCGGCCGGCAAAACGACCCGGTCCTGGTTAGGGTTAAATTGATAAATTTGTGAAGTTGATAAGTATGCAAAAATGAACAGAAATCACTGATATTAGTGACCCCCCCAGTTCGCTAGCTACTGGTTATGATAGAGTTTGTCTGATTGGCTCATTACAGGCCACAACATGAGATACCCCTCTGAATAACCTATCTATATTTCTTAGCTGTGTAAACCATATGCCACCATTCTTACAGTATCTCTGATTTGCCCATTACATAAGATCTACGTTTAAGTAAACCAATCAAGATATACTTCTTCTGGCCTGAACTAAGGAGTGACACCATAGTTTTCACGCAGTCTTGAACATGCGAATCACAGTAAGCTGCAGCTGTAATCGTGAGCGTACAAAGTCGGCATTCTCGATATGCATGCACAATAGCTGCGCGAATTAAGCTATGACATCACTCCTTAGTTCAGGCCGGACTAAGTATAGTGCTCAGATGCTGATAGGCAGGTAGTGTCCTGGGGGCTAATGAAGCAAATGAACAAAATAAAACAAATACAAAATTGGCCCTTGTTTCAGTAAAAAATGTAATTTTCATATCTTTAAGACAAAAGTATATAGTTATTTTCTTGTGTATTTTGTTTGATTTCTTTATTTCTTGGCAAACACTCCGAAGACTTATTCTAGAAATTTTAATGGCCTGTACCTGCAGGCATGGCACCATCATACATTCAAGTTTCCAGAACTGGTTTTCAAACTTTATAAAAGTAGATCTAATTTCTCTGTACTCAAACAAAAGTTGAATGCTCAGCTTTTTGTCTGCTAACAGGATCCTGTGTTTGGCCAAATCTGGCCTATCAACCTGATTTTTAACCTTTGCCATCCCACATAGCAATTTGTATAAATCAGCCTTGAGCTAATCAGCCATTGGTCACTAAAATTGTTTCACTGAATGCCAAGAAGTTTGACATCTTAAGACAGAAAATCCCATTTGCATCAGTGAAAATCAAATCTGTATTGCATTGGCGGAGCTACTTGACCTTTTACTTGAAACTTTGTAGCATTGTTTCTTTAGAACTTTTGACCAATTTATAAAAACACTATCAGAACCGGGTCTTGTTTGTTAGGAATATAATTCCTTGACTTAATAAGATAATAGTGTTGTGAAAGTTATTAAAAGCAGTTGATTAGGTCAATACTTGGATGAGAAATTCTTCAATTGGTGTGACCAAACAACCTTGAATACTGCACTATATGCGGCTTTGCTTTGAGGAGTGGGATATAACCGGAGATTTAACTATTTTCATTTGGGATTTTGTCTCGGTTTTCTATTTTTTGTTTGTGAAATTTTGACCATTGTGAATTCGGCAACATACAAATTAACATACTAAGTTGACTGGCTTCCTCATACCATTGTTGTAATTCTCAAGTACATTTTCATAATCAATTTCACTTGGCCATTGTTAGAAAGTTAATTTAAACCCCCATTTGAATAGTGTGGAACTGACGCTGACTGCACTTTCTGGTCATTTTGAAATGTTAAAAGAGAATTAGCATTTAAAGTTGGAGAAGTGGCATAGCCAGAAGGGGGCAAGGGATATTGAGCAGTGAAAATGCCTCAGTATTGTTGTGTGGTTAACTAATTAAGTTAGTAACAAAAACCTCAGACAAACAACTTAATCCAGGTCTTATCCACTGCCAAAAACATGTTCCAAAAACATGATTAAGTCAAATTATTTTAGATGGTAAAGAACTGAAATAGCTTCAGATATGGTTCAACAGCTGGAATATCCTAATTTTGTGGTGGGAATTCCTGGCTTTAGAAGGCAAGGTTTTCATCAGCTATTTTCTTGTGTTTACTACTGGACTTTGGTCTCTGGTTATGACACACTTTCAAATCTGATACATAGAGGCACAAGTTCTTTAGCAAGCCTGTAATACACAGAGATACAGAACTGTGTTGGGCCAAATTGGTACTGATGTATGTGCTCATTGTGCTGTGTGTTTGGAAGTATTTTGTCACTCCCAAGTGTGAATCACTAATTCAAAATGTCCTACTCTTTAAACTTATGGAAACTTCTGCCAAGATTCAATTACAATATAGAATCATATATGCTTTGCTGAACATTACTAAGTTACCAGAGATCCTCCCTAGGCATGTTTGATTGGTATTTTTCCTCCTTCAAAACCAAACAATCACAAGCTGGTTTGTTTGTAAATTTAACTTTGTTTTAGTAATTTTGATGCACTTTGTGCATTTAAAACAAAAGTACCCAATTAGAAAAAATAATAATAATCCTATAACAAAGAAAAATACTCTGAATGTAAACAAGTGAAAATTATCACTTCCAAAAGGTTGTTAAACTCTTGTAAACCATTCCAAAATGAGTGGGTTTGTACTTTAAAGGTGCAATGAGAGATTCACATAACAGGTGTCCCTAAAAATGTGAAAAATCTGATTTTTTGCGCTAATGTAACCCTTTCCATCAAAAATGTCCCCATGTGAGAGGATTAAGCTAAACATATTTCTTTGGGACAAAAATTGTGAAATTTTTAATTTTGTATAGGAGCAAATACCAAATTCAGCCTATGTTTAATATTGAAATTAAGTAAATGAAAATTGCCTTTTATATTCACATTCAAGGCATTTCTCTAACCAAAGACAAGGTAAAAAATCTATTGGGGTCTTATCTGATATAAAATCACTACATATGACACAATATATGGGTGGCCCAAAATCTCTTGTTGCACCTTTAAAAGAGCAAATTTCCAACACAAAAAGGGTGAAAATCACTCTGGAGTGGATTTCTGCTCATTTCCAGGTTTTCATTCATTTGACTCATCAAACAAGTCGATATTCATTTCTTTTGGAGTGTTTTTCACTCATTTTGAGTAGTGAAGAAAGGATGAATTCAGTATTCTGCCACCACATTCTTCAACATGCAGTTTATTCCGTTGAGGTTGTCAAATTCATTTCACTCTTTATGAGAGTGAAATTTTCACCAGTTTACATTTAGAGAAACATTTCCACACCGGACCAAAACATTACCATTACTCTGAGGTAAGGAGGGATTTTTCACTGCTTCCCTGGCATTTGATACACTAACTCCTTTGTTGCCTTGTATACTTAAATTCCTGTATTTTATTAAGTTGCATAATTTCAGACCAATGTTGTACCACACTTGGTAGATTTTTGTTTCATACTGATATCAGAGGCTTCATCTTGTCATTCTATTCAAGGTTTATATATTCAAGGTTTATTAAGAATTGCACATCGCGGCCAAACGGCCGAATTGAATACAATTTACAATATAATGAATCAAAAAACAATGTGTTACAATATAAAAGCAGAAGTACATTAAAACTAGTGTAAAAGAAGCCAATCACAATCAAACCAACAAAATTTAACACTGCAACATTAAAGGCAGCAACATTGGCCTACAATACAACACCCACACACTCACACCCACACACACACATACACTCTCACACACACACCACACACACACACACACACACAAACACACAAACCACACACACACAACCACACACACGCACACACCTATACAAATCCACATACTAACATACACAAACCTACACCACCCACAATTACTTGACACACACAAAAACCATCACCACCCAGAAGCTCACTCCCTAATCTTTTGTTTCTTTGCTGGTCAGTTGGATAGACAGTATAGCTGATCCATCAAATTAAATGGCAAATGAAGGTAGTTCATAGAACAATGTTTTTAATTGATCTGGAACAATTGTCTCACTGAGGTCACAGCTGCAGCTTGGATGGGGATCTTCCATACTATTTGGAGACATTCAAACAATATGTCCCACTTAAAACAGTGTAGAATCCTACCAAAGTGGATAAAAATGGTGTTAAACCTATTAAAAAGTCATGGGAAACTGCACATTTCACCGCTGTTTGCACACAGTGAAAGATTGAAACTTTTTCAGACGATTTATTTGGGGTCTCGTGAATGTGCCATACTCCCAATTTGGGATAACATTGCTAGGTTGATTTGAGTTTGACTACTTTTTAATGGTCAATTACGGTTGAGAACTACAGGAGTACAAAACTGTGGTAGGTGGGTTCAAATGTGATTCTGTCGTTCTGTATGGGTTGGAAACCTTTTTAATGTGTTAACTCCCTGCATACAGTGCTAATGATTGTAGCTCGTGTGATTCTGGAGAGGAGACTAATATTGTTTGAAGGTTAAAGATCACAAGACCCAAGCGTAGACATGTTAGAATCGATATAAATATCCCTTTTAAGATGGACCATGAAGATGAGAAGTAAACTAAAGAACAAGCTTCCAAATATTGACAAAACAACTTGAGAGAGATTTTGTTTGGGTGAAAGAGAAAGGCGAGCCTTGTGGAAAGGGTTAAAAAAGCACAGGGCATGGAAAATGTGGTAGGCAAGTTCAAAATGTTAGTGGGATGCGATGGAAAGGGCTGGAAAACAAAGCAAAAAAGTTTCGACATTTGTTTCCCATGTGTTGAGGTTAATTTACTAAACCCATGTAGGGTGTCACTTTGAGCTTTCGATAATCACTTATTTCATCACCGTCCTTTAAAAGGACTCTTGGCTGTGAAACCACAGCCATTCTGGATTTTGACTGTACTGACATCTGTACCAAAATTCTGTTTTGTGTATTTTGACTGGGAAATGAAAGTTACAGCTTACCTCTGTGTCTGTGTCCTCTGTGTCTGGAAAAAAACTTGAAATTCTTGAAAGTGTTGTTAAACTTTGTGTATTCATTGATATGAAGTCACCATCTTGGATTTTTGACAGCCATGCTCATAACCAGGTGTTCAGTGTAAAAGCTATGTGACTCCTTCTTTTTTGGACATTATTATTAAAAGCAAAGGTTGTAGATCTTGGTTCTGAAAGTATCTATATCATGAATGACAAAAGGTGATGAAAATGTATACTCTGTTTAGATTGCTGTGTTTGTAACACAATTCATTACTGCAGGGGCATAGCCAGTGGGGACCAAGGGGGACGTCTGTCCCTCACACTCCCCCTCCCCCAAAAAATCACAGAATCCTGGTATAGACCTATTGTTATAAGTGTTACTGTTTAAAAGTATGAAAAATGTAAGGCCCTTAAAAACTTCATTGTGCTCCCCCCCCCCAAAAAAAAAATGCCAATATCTTTTTTTTTTTTTTTTTTTTTTGGAAAAAAATGTTGCCACACTTTGTCCGATTTTTTGGGAAAGCTAATCCTTCTCCCCCAAGGCAATGTTGATCCTTTGGTTGATCTGACTCATGCTATCAGCAGCCTCGCTGGGTCCCCCAAAGTTGATTGATGGGGGATGGCGAAGGATAATGGTAAAGAGGAAGACCCCTGCTCACTATTCAACACTGACTTGTCCAATTCTGATTTCAGCTGTGACTATTGCCATATATTATATCAAGTGTAGCAACTATTTTTTTGATGATCATTGTAGATATCAAAAATACAAAAAGTGGCATGCTCCTAGCACTGGGATTGTTTTTATTATTTTGGTTTGTATTATCTGTCTCATCATTTCCTTTATACTTGGCAAATCTAATTCAGTTGCTTGTATTGTCATACTCTCTAAATGTAAACGAGTGAACATTTCAGTCACTCCCAAAAGAGTGAAACTCTTGTAAACTACTCCAAAATGAGTGGTTTGTACTTAAAAAGAGTGAATTTCCACTCAAAAAGAGTAAAAATCACTCCCAAAAGAGTGGATTTCCACTCGTTTGAGGAGTTAAACGAAGGACATCACTTTTGAGGAGTGAAACGAAGGACAACACGAAAACGAGTGGAAATCCACTCTTTTTAGAGTGATGTTCACTCTTTTTGAATGGGAATTCACTCTTTTTAAGTATAAACCACTCATTTTGGAGTGGTTTACAAGAGTTTCACTCTTTTGGAGAGTGAAATTGTCACTCATTTACATTTAGAGAGTATTACCTCAGATTTCAAAAGACACATTTATAATGTTCATCATTAGGGTGGATGCAGTTTCTTGGAGCAATGAAATCCCTCAATTTTGGAATTTAAATGTCTGCAATCAACCGTATCTCCTAAACAGCTGTTGGAAAGTTGCAATTATTATGACAAAATCAGAATAAATAAAAAACCTATCAATGGCGGCACAGATTTGACAACTGATTTGGATTATATATTCCACAAACACCATCCCCAGTAAATTTTATGAAATTCCATTGTGGGCAAAAAGGATTTTTTTGTAAAATTTTTGTTTTATACAGATTTCTACGGAGAGTGGGCTATAACATAAAATTATGACCTTTTAGGCCTATATGGCAAGATTCCCACAATGGATTTTTTTCCCTGATTTTTACAGGGGTAATAGCTATTGCATCCCCCCATTTGTCAGTTGTCAAAATTAATTTGCATGAGGTCAAACAGCTGTGTTAACAATTAAAAAAGACAAAACCATTTGTTCTTTCTGAAATTATGATGTAAAATTGTAAAGGAAATGGAAGGAAAGACGCATATGATCACAAATTTCTCCAATTAAAGATGATAGATGTGGTCGAATGAAACTGAAATTGATTTGTATGTGATGGATGGGGTACATTTTGTCAAGTCATCTCAGATTCAGAAAGATGAACTTGGAATTGGGCGGAGTTTTGCGCAATTAAATCCTCCCAAGTGTGGATTCGGATTTGGAGTCTTTGCAATCAACCAGGTCTGTACTGTGGTCATGGGCCATTGAAGTGGACCTTTCGTGCAACGACTGCATTTTTTTCTCCATTTTTGATTGATGGCATTTTTGTCTCTGTCCATACAACAGCACCAGACCCTAGAAATCAGTCACCCAAAGCAAACAGTCATTGTGTTGCCGAAACCGCAAAATGTAATATCAAATTCAGTATGATTTTTTTTTTTTATAAATTGGATCAATCATAAACTTTTGAAACAGAAAAAATGCAGTCAACAAATATGTTCATTGAACGTGTGCAGTTGGTTAATAGATTTGTTAAGCATTTTGGGAAATGAATAACCATGTTTTGGGGAAATTGCAGTCGACTCTGTCTCAAAGTACACACCATTTACAACTGTATGGAGTAAGTTGTCTGTTATCATCATTTCCAAACACGCATAGCTCATTGCCTAATTGACATCCACTTTGAGATTTGTTTAATCACATATTCTGGATTACCCAGGAAACTGGGGCTCCAATTTCGAGGAATTGCCATGTGCTGCAGGCTATGCATTCAGCTGCAAAACCAAAGATTTACCTGGCTTGTGGAGGGTATAGTATTAGTTAGCCCCAGCTGTTGACAGTCCCATTTATTATGACAAACCAGAAAATATAAATAATATCGATACAATAGCAACCACAGTTTTGACAAATGATTAATTAATTATCCATTATCTACATCCGTACAAATTTAACCAAATTTATTATGGGCAAACATGATTTTTCTTTGGAAATTGGTTTTACAAAGATCTCTTTGGGTGATAGGCAATAGAGGGTGTTGGATAGGCAAAGTAATGGGCTTTGCCGGCCATGGAAGATTGGCAGATTCTTGCAATAAACTTTTCTGATATTTGCCAGAATAAATAGCTTTTACATGCCCCTCTATAGATCAGTTGTCAAATTAGACCACAGCTGCTTTTTAATTGCTGTTCTGTCTGTCTGTGTGTCTGGTAAAGCTCAGTGCATGGACACCTTAACGCCAATTGCAGCCAAGTTCAAGTTAAAAGGTCAATTACCAAGGGTCAAAGGTTATTGAGAGAGAGACATTGAATTTGAACAGATCAATACACTGTGAGACTTATACTTTGTGTTGTCTGAAGTGACAACGACGCGCATATAGTGCCACCTTTCAGTTATATGTGACGCTTGGGCTTTCTATGCTGAGCACTATAAAACTCGGGTACAATGTATACACCCGGCCATCGCGACTAGTAATCAAGCTGGACAGAGTATAGTACTTATAAATATGATTTGCCAATAGTATTTTCAAGTGTGATGATGTGGGTGTGTACTATCTGGACGATGATTGGCATTAAAAAAACCTGCAGGCCCTAGTGACAAAGTGCATGCCACAGCAAAAAAATATATATGGCAGTGACTAGTTGTGTTTATTAGCGGGATTATCCTATATATATGGTCATTGTCTGTGTGTCTGTCTGTCTGTTGCTGCGTGTTGTCTGTCTGTCTGCCCTTTTCTTGGAGGTCGGGTCGTGCGCTCACAAAACTGGTTGGTGAGTTGAGCGTGGGCAATGACAAGCAAATTTGAAATGTGGAGGATTCTTAAGGTCCGTTAACACTTCCACTGCACTGGAGTGCAGCGCATTGCATTGCCCGAAAAGCAGTCTCTGCACAAGATGCTGCAATGCAGTACTGCAACAAAGTTAAATTTTGATTTAACTTGCACTGCTGTGGGTTGCATCAAGTTGCAGTAGAAAGTGATCGATATATTGACACTGCAGCAGCACTGCACTGCATTTCATTGCAGTAGAAGTATGAACTGACCTTTTATTTGTTGGTATGTGAAGAGTTGTCAAATATTTATCTCATGGGAGAATGACAATGCAAGGAGGCAAACTTTTGGAGTTGGAAAGAACATATTGCTGACTGCATCTGCAAGTAAAATTATTTTTTTCCCTACGGGGAAAAGGACTGCAGGATTCCACTCACCTGTAAGCACCTTTTGAACCATTGTTAAAATATGATGCTTCATTAGCTCTGTATCAGTAGCACTCACAGAACAGTTGTTAGCAAAGGTGTCTTTACTTTAATATGTGTATGTTGCATATAAAGGGGACCATTAAAGTTTAAATAAAGTGTATACATCATTTCCAGAGGCATAGACACCATTGTCACGGTAACAATGGCCACTATTGATAGAAAAGGAGGCTGTTGTGCAAATTGACAGCCCTGGCTGCTGAATTCAGATCGTTTCGGTTTGTTTGCAATTTGCCGGTAAAGTATTTACGAAATGTGCTCCGAGTTATAACCTGTTGATCTTTTTATAAAGAGATGCATTACAGGAAGTGAAAAAAGAGAGCGAGAAACAAGAAGGGCTCTTCTGTTATTGTTCCTGAGTTCTCATTTGATGTATTAGCATAATTAATATGTCAAAAGACATAGCCGGCATAATAGCAACTTAAGTAATTTCCTCATCGATCACATTTGCCTAATTGGGAGAACTTTTAAATGGATATTGCTACTCCTGATAAGAGATAAGTGATAATACGAGGTTAATGTTAACACAGACTCAAGGTTAGATCGGGCGGTTGGCAAGCAAATCTCTGCCACTTTGCCATGAAATTACAAATTGGATGTCACTCGGTTGACACCTAGTTTTACGTGTTGAGGATAATGAGACATTTGTGAATATAATGATTATCCTAATCCATCTTAATCCGAAGTGAGTTGAGAGTTAGGCACCCATTAGATACACATGCATTGGTTTTGTTGGCTAATCCATCGTAAGTGACAGATTTTGACATTGCCAAATCAATTTAGGAAGTAGTTTTTCAGGCCAATGTTTCCCTTCCCTCCCAGTAGGAAGTCACTTAAAGTTAGATTTTAAAACACTGTAAAGAAATTTTTTTCAGTCTATTTATTTTCATGAGAAATAATTTGAGCACAAAAATAAAGCTACAAAATATTTTGGGATTCATAGGGATGGGGGAGTATTCAACTGGTTGAAGCTGTGAATTCAAAATAATACTTCAAAGAAGTTTATTAAAAGGGCCATGGCCTGATCACAAATAGCCTCATCCCCAGAACCCCAGATTTTACTGGAAGTGGTCAATATTTTGGTGTGGGCTAAAGAAAGGTACTATTTGTCTCATTTACGCTGTGAAATCTTAGGGCTAGAAGTTTTGGTTTGGATATTATGAACAAAATGTGCCCCATTTTGCTTGACCAACATTCATTTTACACAGTGCTCTATGGGGCTTGCAAAATCAAGTTTTTAGCTCTCACATCAAAATATTAAAATATCGGTGCGAAACTTTACAGATGGGTTTTTGGTGCCAAGGTAATCCAATCAAGATGAAAACTTTACATAATTAAATTGGGTCATTCCCTTTAATTGTAAACTTTTGAACAATTTAAAAAAACACTGTAAAATATATGGCTAGAAGTATTTGTATAGAGAAATTGCAAAATATCTGTC
The DNA here is from genome assembly GCA_023653785.1 of Ophioderma brevispina. Lineage (NCBI taxonomy): Eukaryota > Metazoa > Echinodermata > Ophiuroidea > Amphilepidida > Ophiodermatidae > Ophioderma > Ophioderma brevispina. The sequence goes on from JAMKCH010001202.1 coordinate 28,027, forward strand.
AAATCTGTTAGCATTAAATAGTGAATCAAAGTGATCATATGAATTGCAAGATTATTGGTTCGAATCCCTGCCAAGACTTGCTTTATTGATTTGAATAATTCACAGTAGATTTAAGAGATGTGTACAGAGTAAGATTCAAGTAAAAATCAATTCAGTTTGCAAATCTGTTACAGAAAAAAAGTGAATGATGCAACCAAATCAGTCACTGCAATTTCATTTGCCTAGATTTGCACTAAAGGCCTGTCAATTCCACATTGAAAAAATGAAAAATGACTCCAGGTTGTAGATTTAAGGATTCAAACATGTTACAGAGTGGTTCATCACAAATCAACAACGATGCATCCATGCGTCCGCGTATTTTTATCCCGCGAGGGCGGCTCTAGCCGCCCGAGCGGGATAAAAATACGCGAACGCATCGGATGCTGAGTTGTTGATTTGTGATGAACCACTCTGTAACATGTTTGAATCCCTTTCAACAAAGAAAATCCTTATGAAAACTGATTAATATCGTGTATGAGGCATTAATTATTCTTAATCTAATACCTGAAGGTTCCTCGTTCGACAGAATCTTCCTATTTATATATTTAGCCAAAATCTAAAGCAAAACGATTAGCTGTGCGGTTTGTTTGCTTGCAGTTGCCCTGGTGTCCTGCGCGTACTCCGAGTTTAAACGTGACGAACAGTGCGTCGACTTAAAGTATAGCGCGGTGTAAGCACTTCCACTGAACACCGAGGGGCGTTCGCAGATAATTTTGCATTCTTAACTGGGGTTGGTGATAACGAATCAACAACGATTTTCGCTTCTGGACAAAGAGATACGGTGGTTGTGAGTGTTGAAAGCAGTATCCCTAAAGTCATGATGGAAACTGCCCACTTGTCCTCCAATGCCTGGTTTTATTCTTGCACAAAATAAAGAAAATACTTGTAAAAAATGTCAAAAGGGGGAGCATATCTGACCCGGGTGGTCAAGCCTGGCCCTTATTACAGGCCTTAATTTGAAACGGTGTGGATCATGGTGTAAGGAAATAGGGTACAATCTTATCCAGGCTACAAGTGTTCAGAAAGACCTGATGTGAATTACAAGATGGTTGGAATGGGAATAGCTGCTATTTGTCATGAGATCCATGCAAATTTTACGAACTAACATTTATCACCTCAATGTACAATGATGCACAAAGCGTAGAATACTTATTGAGGAATATGGAGTGGAGTTGGGAAGTGATTGGCTGCTGGAAGAAGGGGGTAAACCAGAAGTTAATTTGCGAGCAGTGGCAACACATTCAGCCCACCCCCGGGGGGGGGGGGGGGGGTTTTTTTTTTTTTTTTTTTTATATTCTACCAAATTTTCTTCAAAAATCCTCAAAAAGTAGCTGGAAATTAAGGGAAATAGCAGCTTATTTTATGAAATTTTCAGACCCCCCCCCCCACCTGTTGCACATCCAGAATGGCATGCTAGGATGTGGGTATGGGGAAGGGAACTCACTTGCTGTACTAGCCCAAATTATCTCTTTCTGCATATTCTTTAGCTAAATCCCTCTGGAGCTCAAACCCCCTCCCTTGGCGATACCATTGCCTATGTGCAACATAGCTCCTGTGTTTTCTCCATGGCAAACCTGTTTCTCTGAGTGTGTGTTACAAGTAGATCTGATTTGGTTAAATGTTACACCCCTTTCTGTTTTGTCAGTTGGGTGGTAGTGAAAGGTGAGACAGCAAATTTGGGGGAAGGAAATAGTGTTACCCTCGGAATATCTGAACTGTTGCATTATGTGGATTTTAGAAGTGTGTGTGTGCATGCCTTGTGAGGTGGGAGAGGGAATTAGGTCAAAGTTCCTTTTTCCCCAAGAGGAATAGTAATTGTCCCAATTAAAACAAGGTGATTCACTCTTTGAGTTTGAAGATCAAAACAACGGTCAAGGCAGATTCCACACACCTCCCTGATGCAGTGGCGGCGCCCAGGACCTCGTTTTTTGAGGGGGGACGGGGGGGAAACGGGGGGGGGGGGGGCCAAAGTGAAAATCTTGGGGGGCAAAGTGAAATTCTGGGGGGGGGCAAATATGACAAAATTTTGAAATTTTCCACCAATTTTGGCCAAAATCGTTGTTGTGGCCAAAGCGCTGATTTTTGAGCCCCAAATAGTGATTATTTGCACCCAAATCCTTCATTTTTTCTTTCGTTCGGGGGCAGAAAAAAATTGGGGAGGGGGGCAAATGCCCCTATGCCCCTGGCACCGCCACTGCCCCCTCCCCCACCCCCCCATAGATACATTGTGATTTTGGGACAAATCTCACAATCTATCATCAAACAATGCTCTTTCTACCTGTCTTAAGAAATTTCGGCAAAAAAAGGAAGCTATTAAACCAGTTACAACTTTATTAAGGCATCACTTGACCGAGATCTAAGACAATCCAGGGCATCTTGGATCAGACTAAACAAAACTTTACCCAGGCCAAATGACAAATAAATAGGAAGAGGAGGAAACAGGGGTTTGCCTGGCTATGCAAAACACAACTCCTCGGACATAGAAATTGTGTATTTAGGACTAAACACAGGTTTCTTTAAAAGTTAATTCCCGTAGGGATATTGATTTTGTGAGTTAGGTGAGTTTTGTCCATATTAGGGTTAAAGGCGCAATAAATATGTTGCCATATCCTTAAAAATGGGGGAAATACCCACTCATCCCAAGGAAGATCAATATATGGAAGGGGCACCTTTCCCATACGTGCGTTCATGATGGGCGCAGCCATTTTAAATAGGGCGTCTGTTTCTTAGCTCTTAATTTCTTCGTAGAGGCGTAGCTTATTTTCTTATTGCATGCTTTGATGTTAGGTAATGAAAACACTTTTGATCTGATTAGATTTGATACTCATGACATTCGATTATGCGTGATTCACGTTCTCTGAAAAGGCGGTGCTGGCGAGAAGGCGGTGCTGGGAATTTGCCAGCACCGCCTTTTCTTGCTACAGAGTGATACGTATTTGCTGATTGATACGCTGTGTCATGAGGCCCTGATATTCGGTGTCTATTGAATGGGAAAAGAAACATAAATCGGAATAGCAAAACGGCACTGTCAGAGCCCTGCTCATCCTCAAATGGTGCTCATGACAGTGAATCTCTGTAAACTGAGTTGTGTGGTTCTGCATATCTTTCACTTGTAATTGTTACGAATATTGAGTTATGATCTTTGCAGTTTGCAGCCTAATTGTCGCTAACTTTATGTTGTGAACCATCCATAAATCAACATACCCAAGGCAGTCAATCCTGCTATACATGCAATATTAACGGTTTTTAAAATTACCCCTTTACAACCTTAGGCAACAAGGAGTTTTGACATAGACGATGCATCGTAATTGCTATGTTGAGAGATTGAGATATGACTTTAGGTGATAAAAAATGAAACTCTAAAATTAATTTCGGTGCAAAGAGGTTAACTCACTTTTTGGCCATTTTGAGATTTGGCACCAAAATAATCGGTAACATCCACCAGTATTATACCGAAATACCAGGTCACAGTTGCTCCAACTATAGGGATGTTACAATAAAATAACATTGCATTTCCATTCTGATTTTTGAGGAATTGTCACCAACTTTGGCCAAAGAGTTTCAAGCACATCTGGTCTCATCCAGAGGGTGTATTGAGTCAATCCCACAATGCACCGGTTTTGGGAAATTTCACCTCAGGGTCATGTGATCCCACAAAAATCCAATTCTTAACACATAAAAATCCCGACTTTTATGCTCATGTTAGCCCACAAAGCGTTAGTACTTAAGGAATTTTAGCATGATTATGAAATGTCCAGTGGTTCTTAAACTTATGCAACACCTTTTATCCCTAAGTACTGACATGTGTTTAGTACAGTACAGTATAGGCACATTGCAATGCATTATGGGATTGGTTCAAAACACCCTCTGGGTCTCATCTATAGCACTCACTCAAGCAGGTCACTGGGATGAGGAATTTTGCTCCTCCTGGATTATAGGCCTACATTCCTGACACTCGCCATAAAGGCCTAACTCGAATCCTATTCCATATAAAAACACAATAACAAAAGAGAGACATTAATGAGTTGCATTTCTTTAGTTAAGGCCTTATTTGTTTCTAACCCTCAGTATTAAAAAAAAAAAAAAAACACCAACAAAAAATTTTTTTTTTTTTTTTGCTATAGTATTTTGAATATTCTGTGCTTTGGCATATACAATGGACAAAGGCCATTGTCTGCATATTGAAAACAGTTCAGGAGAACTTGCAGAATGCTTCAATGTACTACAACGCTAGTTAATAATAATGGATAAGTCACATCACTAATTATCAAGAGACACATCTTTTTCTTGGATGATTGTACCGTGATGATCTCTCAGAATTCCAGACCTCTTTTGTCTGAGCCTTTTGGGCCCTATGCTTCCCTCAGACCCTAAGAACATGACAACAAAGTGGGTGGAAAAACATGCTCCTGTAAACACACATAGAGATATTAGCCAGTAGGCCTATGTTTAATGACATGTGATGAGGTGAGATGAAAGAGGTTGAGGGGAAGTAGTAAGGTTGCTAAATGGATTCACAGTTGGGAAGGAGATTTCTATAAAAAGATAGATCTTTTTTTGGCACTCATCACTAGGGATTCAAAGCGACTTTACATTGAAAGATGTGAATTTGGTCAGTTATTTATACTGCTCTTCTAGTTGATTAAAGGGACAATTATGTGAAGCAAAATTGATTTTTTTTCTGATTATGAGCAACTAAAAAAGAGTAATTTAAATTTATAGCAAGTGTGGGACCATGACTGAAAATGAACTGGTTTAAACTCCCATTGAAATTGACTTATTTTGGTGTCACTATGTGGTAGAAATTGTTATTTTGGTATCGGATCAGGAGGTAATTGCAGTGGGTGTTATGTAACATTAACCTATTTAACTAAACAAATGTCAGTACCGGATATTATGAGAAAAATGTTTTAAAAGTAAAAGAACCACAAAACATTCATGATCATGCGAAAATGAAAGTATGAATGCTTTGTGGGCTAAAAGAACGTAAAAATCAGTATTTTTGTGTGTGTTGAATAGGATTTTCATGGGATCACATCACCTATTGACGTGTGAAAATTCCCAAAAACTGGTGCATTGTGGGATTGTCTCAATACACCCCTCTGAGTGTATGCATATAGCTAGAATTTTCAGATAGTGGTGGTCAAGTTTTAACTGACAATCTTACCATTTTTCAGCCTGCTTAAACCATGGAGTTATTCTTAAAACCAAACCGCTTGTTAAAGGATCAGTTTAGTTGTTATTTTGTGCCTTCAAGTGGGCCCGAGAAAATTGGTTACATAGACATGTGCACGCTGTACTGTGTCTATCATCTCATATCACAAGGCTAGGGACCAATGAAATTAGGTAAACAATCTCAAGTATTTGCCAAATAGTAATTGCACAATATAAAAAACAATTACACAATTTTTTAAAAAACTACTGGCATAGACAAAGATAAAGAGAAGGACCAACAATTCACGTAAATATTCGTGCATTTAGCCATCAGTCAACAATTGTAAATCTGTTTGATCCTCAAACTCCTTGTGCTCCAAAGTTGTTCTTACTCAACCAAAAACGTGTTTAGAAATATGGTGCAAAGCAAACAGTGTTCATTCAGTGTCACTGCAAAAAGTTTGCTGCCGATTCTGGTCAGTGAAATTAAAACGGAAATTTGCATTGGTGTGTGTGGTGTTTGGTATTTTATAGAGCACCCGTAGCTGGTTTGATTTTGACCTTAGATGATCACTTTGTGAGTCCTTAACAAAAGGTATTTATATGGTTCTTCAGTCTTGTGATTAAGAAACCCTAATCGCACCAATGAGAGTTTATGTGCTGGTTGTTTGAAAGGCAATATTACTAATTTTGACCATATCTGAAAAAAGTAATTTCTCTGATTATCTATTTTAAAATGACAAGTTTTTCCCACCCAATGTGTGATAAATCACTTTTTATACAACAGTTAATGCAACAAGCACCGAAGTAGCCCTATAGAAGGAAATTTTTCTAGGGACTGATGGCATGGGGAAGCGAACCCACAACCTTCAAATCATGAGACGGATCGCCCCATCCAATAAGCACCAGCTGGCTGATAACGGACCTCCAATAAACCTGGCCCTTAATGGTGAGCATTCGGGTATACACTACACACAACATTTAGAGACAGAAGACACTAGTCCACAAGATCAAATTGATGCCTACTCGCCAAACCGGGGTACAAATCTTCTCAAAACCATCCTCTGTGTTAAGTTGAGTAATTGGCTGTTGTCATATTAAGGGGTAATCTCAGCATTCGGGTCCTTTCAGTGCATCTTGAAGAAGCATTGAAGTCCTGCCTCATTAGGAATGTTGTTTCATTGTTACTCACAACTACCCTATGGGAAACCCCTTGAACAGAGTTGAACATTTCAGGTAGAATGTATACATACGCATAGAAAGGTAGGCAAGGTCAGTGTGTCTACATAGGTTGGACTGGATCAGAGCCGCTAATTCAGAAATTTGTTCTGTGCCGGTTATAAAATACAAGAGGTTGTGTTAAAGTTCAATTTGATTAACAATGAAAACAGGAAGCTGAATTTGTGGCAAACAGCGTTTTGTTTTGGTACCAAGGGCTCAGCAAACACAGGCCTCATCATTGCCCATAATGCATGTTGCATTCAGGTGCTGTTTGGCAAGGTTTTAGAAGTCTCTGTGTGCGATAAACTAAAGGTTTGCGTGTCCGAGTCTTTGGGACCCCCTATGATTTACCGGAAGTGGTATCGATTTTGCTATCAGGATGAAAGTCGTATTTTTCTCTCTGTCCTCCTGAAATTTGGACCTGTAAATCCATTTGATTCCCCACGTATAAGCAAAAAAACTGTCATTTAATGGTTAACCATCAATCTTAGCACAGTATTGAATAGGGGCTTTGCAATATGTTATTATGCTTCTACTGTCAAAACCGCAAAGTTTGGTTCCCATGGTAATTGATGGGGGGTATATGCAGGTGCCAGGCTCTCGTTTTGTTCAATGTGTCGAACAAAAATGGCCATAAATCGGAACAAGCCCTTTGACAGGCAGATCAGCACCAAACCTGTTTTTGTTTCATTGAAGGACAAGGGATAAAACCATGCTAATGGGGAAAGGGAGCATATTATGACCCTTCCTGTTTTGACTGCACTCTACGTTGATCTTGGAAAATCAATGGGGCAACTACAGGTCATGCAACAATACTTTTTAACAAAGTGACTAATTAAGAGCAAACAAAGTCACGCATAGGACCTACCAATCTTCGCCAAGTGTGGGAACCCTTTATAGGCCTCCTACTTCAAAATGCCCCCCTCTCCCCCTGGACAATGTTGAATCCTGAAATTTTGTTCTTGCCCAAACTACAAGAAACCCAACATTGATGGTGGGGATAGGATGGGGGTGCATGGATAGAGAAGGCTCCAACCTCCAACCCAAGCCCAAGTTGACATGATTTCCTTATATCCTTTAAGAGAAATACGGCAAATAATCGGGGCAAAAAAAGCAGTCGTGGTTCCACCACATTGGCTAAGTTGGGCTGCAAAGTGAAAAAAAATCATTAATTTTACATTGTCCTCATAACTTCTTATTTGTGACAGCTATTACAACGAAATTTCAGGTGCACATACAATAAGCATATTGGTTTACGTCATTGCATGGAACATGAACTCAGCAGTCACTTAGGGAGTTTGTCAATCAAAATGGACTCTTAGCATATTTGTGCTCAATCGCCTATATACAGGAAAAAAGGCTCTGAATTAATGGGTGGTAATACTAAATTGAAAATAGAAAAATAGTAAAAGCATAATCAATAAACTTCCACGATTTCCCATGAGCAATATATTACACGATTACTCAATATAAGCACGAAAACGGCAAACATTCATGGCGCACAGCACCTTCTGCATTTTTGTAGAATGAATATGAGGCATGAATTAAAACGTGGAATTTCATGGGAGAGAATGAGTAAGATGATGATGATGATGTTGTTGATGATGATGACGCGATGATGAGATGATGATGATGAAACGACGACGACGACTACGACGACGACGACATTATGGCGACGACGAGATGACGACTACGTGACAGTGTGCTTTTCCGCGTTACAAGTGTCTTATTATTTTGTGTTTGACAACTTATATGATTTAAACAATATTTTTAGTTTTAAACGAATAAGCAGTATTAATACCGTTTTGGCTAGAGGCAAGATCTCGCCTTGCAACACGAGGTTCGCGGTTCTAAATCAAGTCCTTCCTTTCGAATCGTTATGTTTCTTTGAATTTTAAAGTTAACCTATGTATCAAATAACGGTACCTATATGAATCGTATTTAACATTTTAAAATCCGTCTTTTTCCTAGTTAACATATCTTCTAAAATTTTAATTTGTTTGTGATTTTACACTTAATGAAATAAATAGTAACACTTAAGTGACAAAGGGGGGGTTCCTAGGGACCCAAAAATTTGTTTTCGCCTGGCCGCGGTAAACGCGTGGGATTTGGTTGCGCCGAAATTTTTTGTAAGTGTCTGATTTTTAAATGCGCTCCTTTTCATACAAAACATTAAAATCGCCAAAGCCGTTCATGAGATAATTAGTGGGGGTCCCCTGAACCCCTCCTTGGCACGAACGGAAGTCATTTGAGAATATTTTTAAAAATAAGAATAAGAAACCGATAACAAAGCATTTTTTTTTTGTTGATATCATTTCACACATACATGTAAGTAAACAATTATTAGTAACATTAAAAATAATTAAAACCCGTTATTTCTAAAACATACCATTTCATCATGTACGTTGCCAAACCGTTACTGTACAAACCAATGGGAAAATTAAATGTTTTATAAAAAAAATAAAAAAAATACAGGATTCCCTAAAACTTGCTGGTTTGTGTTAAATATAAAGTTTTGGGTCTCTAGAATAGATATCAACATAAATAAGTTTTTCAAAATGTTTATGTAAGCGCAAGACTCATTTGAATTACCGTCTTTTTGCCCAATTTTTCGCGGTGTTTTTGAAACTGTTTTGACCCTATTGGGCACCCAAAATAACAAATCTCATTTTTATTGCTGATTCGGGTTGTCTTAAGATCCTTCACATGTGGTAATAATTCGTTCGAAAATTCCCTCGGGAAAAGTGTTTCCTCCTTAGTGTGGGGTCCCCATGGACCCGCCCCCCCGTGGGCACCAACGGGAGTCCCACTAAGTGTTAAGGTGTTAATATCACAAATAGACACTGTATCAGACGTGGACAGAAAACGGGAAAGAAAGCCGAAGGGTGCAAGGAGCGAAAGCACATGGCATATTGAACACAATTGCTGTTAAACCCATGAATGTAGCATAAAACAAACGCAATGAAAGTATGGCCCATGCCGATTAAAAGGACCATTCCCTAAAGTAAGGCAGGGATTGTGTAATTTATACTCAGTCATGAAAACATCGTATTTGTACATATATTGTGTACACGTTTCGTTTCAATTCATTTATCTAATGACATGACAGGCAATTAGTTAAGCAGGAAATCCTATGTCTAATAGTACGATACAATCTTAGCCAAATGTGTAAACCCTTTTATAGGCCTACTTTTCAAAATGCCCCCCTCCATCCCCCCCCTGGACAATGTGTTAATCCTGAAATTTTGTTCTTGCCACACTAACAAGAACCCAACATTGATTGTGGGATCGGTGAGGGTTGCATTGATAGAGAATGCTCCAACCCGCGCCCAACCCCAGTTGACATGATTTCCTATTATCTCTTTAAGAGAACTACGGCAATAATCGGGGCAAAAAGAGCAGTCGGGTTCCACCAACCCATTTTGGCTAAGATTGTAGATGGAACTACGTTACTCCATTACTGCAAATTACACACTGGGTTACGACCTAAGTTGTTAGGTTTCAGGATTTCAGCGTAGTGGTACTGTTTTTTTTGGTGGGACCTGACAAAGGGGGCATGTTTGTCATGGCTTTCAACCAGAAAAGTGTCTCAATGCCAGTCAGATGTGCGAAATGATGTTCTTAAGTAGTTTACACCAGGGCAATTATCACTAGGGTGATATGAGTCCATCAGACTCATACAAAAAGGGTGTTCAGGAAAATTGTAGTGGGATATGTGGTTTTTTTAGGATTTGTGATTCTAGTTGTGAAGCAGGGGCGGATCCAGATTTATAAAAACGGTCAAATTACACGGGGGGGCTGGAAACTAAACTTTGTCAATCAAAATACTGATTTTGCAAAATTTGCCAAAACCAGAGGCACGCGCCCCCATCCGCAATCCTCGCGCCTGGTGAGCCACCTAAGCATGCAAAGATTGTTAATTAGGGGAACATTTTTATTATGAAGGAACCTTTGGGAGAAATCACTCTAAAAATCATTGTCATTTATTATGTTTATGGATAGGGAGTGTATGCCTACTTGTGGCCATGGTTTATTATTCCCTGTATTTCCACATGAGGCCATACATAAACAAACAGTAATCCTAAATTTGGGCACATTTAAACAATTGTTTGATGATATTACGACTATTTACAAGAGCAAATCCTGCTGGAGTTCTTGTGATGCTAGAATGTTTTCTTTAAGACACAATATTTTCCAAGGATATTAAAGGGATGAGCAGCATCGATTTTGCTAATCCGAAACATTGACAAATCCATCAAAATTCAATATTTTGTCTATTTTTTTGTACTGGCATGGATGTGCGACATAACCTGCAAGTGGTTGGCTTGAAAATCCGTGTATCTAAAGACAAGGCAGTATTTTTATCTGATTCGTAATTTCTATACTTGCGTAACAAATATCCGAGTTGAATCAAAACCTTTCCTGGTGAATATCACAGATTTTTCAGCGTGATTTGTGCACCATGATCAAGTACAGTTTGACTCCAAAACACAACATTATTGATCTAATTTTATTTTGTACGGGTATGTGTAAACCACAATAAGCTGTTTAGAGTGCAGATTTTGAGATGCCGTCGCTTTATGTCTATTTTCGTGAGACGGGTATGATAAATTTTCAAATAACTAATTTTTTGTCACGATTTGTGGTTTTTGTTTCAATTTTCACATTCAACATTAAAACATTATGTGGAGAATTGT
>JAMKCH010001203.1:0-48804 GCA_023653785.1 Ophioderma brevispina
AAGTAAAATGACAGCATCTTCATCCTATAGAAGTATACTAAAATAATAATCCGAAACACAAAGTGTAACCCAAAAACATGTGTATTTTGGTTAATTACGTCAATATAAATGTTTTTATTCTACAAGGCGATCTTCCTAAATCGAGTAAGGTATAGCACGTAAAGCCAGTGACACATATTTTGATTATCAGGCTGTTAGAAAAAATCAGCAGAAGAGCAAAACATATTGAATACACTTTACAAGTCAACCACTTGATGTGAGCCAAATATATCTGGGCTTTGACAGGGCCACCCGTTTGACGTCATGTTGTTGGCCTGTCAAAACAAAGGGTCATTGCGGACGGAAATATTCCACGTGCTCTTAAAAATATTAGTTCTTTCTTCCGCTTTCAAATGTGGTGTGTTTCCTCTCATTTGCACTTGTTATCCAGAGATGTGTCTCATTAAAGCGACATGGCACATTTCTCAAAAAAAGGGACATTCTCAAATTGCCTCAACTATTGTCTACAGCCATTGGAAGATCACAGATACATTTTACAATGTTTTACACAATTAAAAATAACATTTCTAATATAAATCGGGGCAAGAAAGAGGCCTACAAAACACAATGGCTAATGTATAAGAAGCTTTACAGACCATGAAAAAACTCAATTTTGAAAAAAAAAAATCTCGAGGGCGACTATTCATATGCCCAGATCATATTTGCGTTACCAAAATTCGGGGATATATCAGATACGTTTATTCCCAACCGTAAAACGGTTGTGACTAATGTAAATCGTAATACTCTATTCTTTACATTACGTATTCTGAAAAGAAAACAATGGGACTGCGTGGATAGCTTAAAAATGTAAGGAGTATGAACGTTTTGTAAACCCCCCGTTTTTATCACCATTCCATTGGAAAAATGATTAAACAGTAAACCACATTGTGTAATGAATAAGTAAAAACAAACAAAGAAGGATAAAATTAAAACCCAAAAAAGCAAAAACAAACAAAAACAAATACAAGCTAAAGTAAAGTCAGTAACACACGCTTATGTGGTACAGCCGTGATAAAGACCGATTTACTGTTTACGCAATATATAGCTTTTTAATCTAAAATAGAAGCCTTTATGTAATCTACGAGTGGCTAAGGTAGTTTTGAAAATAGACCTGTAAAGTACACGACTGGTTTAGGTACCGGGTTGAATAAAACTAAAACGAAAAAATAAAAAAAACTCGTGGCCTTGGATAATCAACAATCAATCTTTTGCTGTAGGCAGAACATAAAACTCTGCTTTATAGAGAGCGTCCTGAAAATCATGATTTAATGTACATTGTATGATGGTAGCGAAGGGGTTAGCCCTTAAACGAAACTAATCACCTTTATTAGGTTCCTTCGTGAGAATAAGTGTAATTGGGTGCATTAAGAATCATAGGATAAATCCTACGTTGTGTTAAATAAACAAGCCACTAGATGAGTTTGGAGTTTTTTTTTAATTAAGAGAGCATTTTATGCCTCATTGCTTCCATCAGCATATTGAGATGAATTATCTCGCACCTGGTGCAATTTCGAGTGGATTGCTTTCTCAGTTTTATTTGTTAACGTAATTCGCGAGCACTGAACGTGACTAGAAATATTATAGCGTTAAAAGGATAGGGCAGCAAACCTCGCTGGTTATCTAATAATTTTTTTTTTTTTTCCCATCGTACATTATTATGTACCTTACTCGATGAAATAATCACAACACTCTGGTATCGACATGCAATCCACTACTACCACTGCTACTACTACTACTACTGCGCTACTGCTGCTGCTGCTAACTGGCTGCTATTACTACTGCTACTGCTATACTTCTCGCTACTTGCTACTACTACTCCTACTACTACTACTACTACTACTACTACTACTACTACCACTACTACTACTACTACACTACTACTACTACTACACTACTACTACTACTAAGTACTACTACTACTACACTACTACTACTACTACTACTCTACAACTACTACTACTACTACTACTACTACTACTAAGTACACTACTCTACTACTACTACTACTACTACTACTACTACTACTACGACTACTACTACTACGACTACAACAACTACTACTACTAACTACTACTACTACACTACCTACGAAACTACTACTACTAGTACTACGACTATACTACTCCTACTACTACTACTACTACTACTACTACACTACTACACTACTACTACTACTACCTACTACTACTATTTTTAATACCAAGAACAACATAAGATAAGGTAAAGTTATAGATAGAATGGTGGGATGAAACAAAAGCAGAGCAGAGATCGGAAAGTATGGTCATCACCATTAAGGTTTTTGTTTGATTAAAGTGTAAGACATAAAGCCAGAATGACAACAAAAAATATACGGTGTAAACTAGACGAATTATTGAATTGGTACAGGCATAAATCATAACACCTATAATAGAAAACAGATATAGAACTTTGATACTAAATCGACTTACCTGTATCTTTTTAACAATTTGGACAAAACTTTAACATTTTTTTCTGATGACGTCAACATCAAGTTTCTGATGGAAATACGATCTGTTCAAGCTTCTTCTTACAGTAATTATGGTCTAACTATATCAGCGATCTAGTACTATATTGCATATATAGACAGTTTGTCATAGGCAAAAAAGGCACTTTTTCATGTAAACGCCAAATTAATGCAATAATACCTATTTTTATTTACGTCTATGCCATATTGATATTAACAGCTGTATTCAAAGAGGATACGCTCAGTCATTTAGGCGCCATAGATAGCATGCTGGGGTTTACAGATACGGATAATTCGTCATACGACAGCCAGATATTTTTATGTGCGAGCTCGTTGGGTAAAAACATATTGCCACAATGTCTAAAATCACAACGCGTTTGCCGCGAGTTGTGATGTCGGCCATTAGAATATGATTGTTGTGACGTTTTTAAAAAAAAAAATAAAATAAACCACCAACGCGTTTGTAAAGTATCTAACAACCGTCAAACGCCTTGTGGACTGTCACGCAAGAACGCGTTGTCTATTTGCGGGAGCCGGTATGACAATTTCCGTAAATACTTCATTCACTATATGGTGGTTTGTTTCGACATTAAAGCATTATATGGTAAATTGTACACACTTTTCCTGATTTTATAAGTTTAAAAAACATGCATTTCAATTTGTTTCGATTTTTCTCACATTATCGCTGCTAATCACTTAAACGAAATTACAAAAAAACCTAATAGGGTGTTTTCTCCTAGACCCAGGTATGCGTGCGCATCAGCTCCCCCCCTATGGATAGGTCCTTATAAAATATAAAAAATGTTATGAAAACATTCAATCGAAAAATAAATACCAGGCAATGTTTAAGGATGTATAATATATTGGAATTCCATTTTGGAAAATATGTTTTTAAGCACTTGAAATGCCCAAAGTTTGGCGATACATAATTTGTTTCCCATGAACATGTTGAATAACATTTGAAATTCAACAATAGAATATTGATGGTCGTTAAGTCTCTAATCTGCCCTTACAAACTTACATTTTTAAATTAATTAATACTTGCTTTTATTTGGATTAAGTTAATTTGGTTTGATTCGGGTGTACTATGTTTTAATTTTAAACTATGGAAAATTTTGAAAAAGTTAAAAACTACATTCATAATGTTTTCATTTTGTTATTTACCTTGTTAACATTTTTAAATCAGAAATCATGTCTAAAATTGACACCGTGAGTCGTTGGGATTTGATAAGGTGAATTCCAAAACCTGATCAAGTAAAAATCCAGATGAGTCAGGAAAAAAAAATATCCTGATTTGTTGGCCCACCCTTTTGCATTTTTAAGTAACATATTTCCGCACAACTTGGTACAAAGACAAGTTTTCATTTTCTTTAAAATCATCCCTCGGTTAGGCCTAGGCCAGGTTCCATTCCCTTTGAATAAGGCGTCCGTTTTCTGCGCTATTCTTCCACGGGTTAAGACCCCTCCCGTAGTCAAAATCGTGCACTTTGTGATAGAAGTATAGCATTTGGTACACTCTTAAATATGGTCACAACCAGTTATTTCAAAACGGGACCCCAGCTGGATTGACCTGTGGCGGCCGTGGTGAGACCATTTTTCAAAATGGCTGCCAATCGCATTTTCCATGTCTCATATTTCGGTTAATAAATTGTTATTATGTCTATCCCGTGTTTTTAATTCCAAGTATTCAAATATGACATATTTTTTAATCTGTCTTCAGGTATTTTATTTTCCAATATGGGCCGCCAAATTACTCTATAATTGACATTTTTTCTTTATACCTAGCTCAAAATGATATTGACTAGATTGTTGTATCTATACTTATGTTTTTAGGATCAAGAAATCTGAATATGACCTACATTTGAAATATCTTGTGTCAGTCCTTGTGTTTTTCAATATGGCAGCCATCTTTAATTAAAATTGACCATTTAATTAAAGGGAATAGCCAGTTATTAAGGTGTTTGTTAGATAATCGCACTATATTATTTAACAAGTTCCCTGTAATTGGTAAATTAAATGAAAAAGACTACTCCTGGAAGCCGCCATTTTCAAATAAAGTGTGAACTACGGTGACGTCAACTAGATTCTTGTATTGCAACACGGATCTAAAGTCGATCAAATAACGATGTATGCAGCTGAGTGTGTTGTACAATGCTTGGAAAGTGAACCATGCAAAACATACAGTGCAGGTCTGGTTCATGATATAATGTTGATTCCTGTTGATCTCACCGCGGTACAAACATTTTGAAAATGGCATCTCCTAAAGGTTGCTATTTTTAATTGATTTAAAGACTTGTTTGAGGTATATTAATTTTTGTCTAAACATAATATCGCGACACAAAATATGCTGTTATTTTTGTGTCTATATTAATTATACCTCAGTTAAATATCATGCCTGTTAGCACGCAAGTTGTGTTCATAGAAATGTCAAGTTTCATTCAGATTTGTCACACTTGCAGCGTTGTACTATATCTTCTTACACTGTCCTCTGCATCCCTTGATACATCTACAACTGATGACTGCACGATTCGCTACTCGCTACACCAGTTGATGGAAGAGTCCTGTGCAATGGACGTTCGAAAATCTGCTGGCAACTCTGGTGCTTTGATGACCTGTCACGCATCATTCTCAATCTCAAAACAGATGCTATCTAACAGATCTTGTGTTAGTGGAATGTTTTCAACATCTCTGCCTTTTCAGAGTGAATAGCCTCTGTAAAAGACGTGAAATAGAATGCTTGACCACCAGACTTTCGATCTTATTAGTAATGTATACATTGTGATTACCAAAATGGTTAAAACTGCCAGTCAGCGACTAGGAGTGCTCCGTCGAGCTGCACCCTATCTTGAGACAACTCAAAGGGCTGTTATGGTTCGATCCAACATGGAATATGCAAGCTCAGCATGGTGTGGAGCAACACCTCACTACACTATCCAAACTTGATGCAATCCAGAGACGTGCCATTTCCATCATCGGCATTCCTGAGAGTGAGCTCACCTCTTACCACATTCAACCATTCAGTCATCGCAGGGCAGTTGGAATTGCCACTCTTTTCCACAGCATGTTTCATGGACAAGCACCGAATCTCCTCAGCCAGCTGCTACCTGAACTGCTCTCAGTTGACCCTCGTCTTGGACGCTCAGTCAGGTCTCACGACCTTGCTGTGAAAATTCCAAGGTCCAACTTGGCCTCTCACAGAAGATCATTTTTCCCATTCTCTTAGGCTTATGGAACGCCCTTCATGCTCATATAGCATCGAATCAGGATTGCAGACTTTCAAAAGGGAAGTTAATCGATATCTTGGCGCCAATCCGTCAGCGTCACTAATTAGATAACTGCTATTAATGGTTTGACAATAAGAAAATCATTCATACTCTTTTTCCTCAATTAAATTTTTTTCATCATTTAAAGCTTTTATTAAGAATTATTACAATCATGTAATTCTGTGCAATAATACAATTGAAGACTACAGTGGATGATGGCTCATTTCCAACGGTCCCTCGATCAGTAGGTTGACAGGATTGTTGAGATGGACTCGAGAGAGCAGTAGTATTTGAATCCTTCTTCCACTGTGGTCTCCCCAATGTTGGTACTCTTTTTATCATTTTTAATTGTAAAGTCCTTTGTTAATATACAGTTTCATTTTGGTATTTTTGAACATAGAGGACTATTTTAAATAAACATAATACACCCTTTTACTTTCTAATGCTAGTGTATTATAAGCGGTAGGTTTGTGTAACAGTTTTCTATTCTTGTAGTAGTGTCGTGTTTGTACGTGAATTTATTGCCGATCGATAGCCGTCCTCGCAATTTTTCCCGACAACTTCGGTTTCCTCGTACATATAAAATCTGATTTATTTACCGGTTTCCTGTTGTACAGCCTATTACTCCTGACCACTTCTGTAGACACGTAATAGTCGCGCTTTATTAAATTTATATATTTAACATATACTATACTTAGCTAACGTCAATGATATAAAAAATCTAATTTTTAGGTAATTAAGTCTGTGTGCGAGGCTGTGGATCACGAAATAACCCCTTTAAATATTGTTGTCAAGAATTGGTTAGTTTGGGCCTGGCAACATAGGTATAGTGCACAAAATCAAATTCAGTATGATTATTTTTTAACACAGATATGTGGTTGTAATTGGCGGGCCATTTGGAAATTAATTCTTGAATAGGATATTATTGAAAAAGTAATATATATTTATATTCGTTGACCGTGAAAACATAAGAATATACACAAACAAATGTTATCATTATTTTGGTTCAAGGCTATAACACCAAAGATATTAGTCTCAGTGGTAACATGGCGCCATTTTGGCCAACCAAATGACTGAACCCTAGATCGTTTAAAAGTACGGCCATCTTTAGTACTCCTTACCCCTAGACAACAGCAGAGACGCAAAGATCAAGCATCATGTCTATTATTATCCGAGATATGAGGCATTGAACTACAAATGGCGGCCATTTTGAAAAATGGCTATAATGGCCGCCACATGTCAAATCCAGCTGGGGCCCCGGTTTGAGATAATAGTTATAAGTTCCATATAAAGGGTGTGCCACGTGTTTTATATTTCTATCCAAATGCACGATTTTTTGCTTATCCTCTAGACTATACCAAGGATTCCCATTTCAATTTACGGTGGCAATGAAGGAAATCACTGCCCAAAATGATAATGGGAGTATACCCCTGGTTATTTAATTAAGTTGTATCTTAACCTCGTCAACCTGAGCCATCGTTTGTAACAAAACTCCCAATGGAACGGGTGGTTACCACCCCCACTTCCTGTAAAGTTGTACCAAAAGGTAGCTTGGAGTAGATCACATGGGTGGCCCACAATCAGGCCATGTTTTGTTTTCTTTCCTCTGACTCACCCTTATGAAGATGTAAAATCTGAAGATGTAAAAGGTAGGCAAAAACTTTCAAAAAACCAAATTGATGCAACTAATTATAAAAAAGATGACGTTAATACTAAAGAGACCATACCAAAATATAGACGTACGCCGTTTTTGTTCCTTATTCACACTGTTTTATTGTCATTGTCAATATTACAATATAATGAAAAAGCGAGTACATTTGATCATAACGCCAAGATAGACACGCCCGGGTGGTTAAGAAGTCGTATTAGATTGTTTAGAACTTTTTAACATAATCTTATTAAAAAACAAATGAACAAAATTCATCTTAATACCTACACCGTATTTTTTAGTAAATAACGATGAATTTTTTTCTGGATATCGTTGTAAGGCTCATCTCACTTCAAAAGAAAAAACACCGAGCCATGTAACTCTTAAACAGGATGCGTCGCGAACGAAAAAACAAAATTGTAAAAGTCAACCAATTTCACAAATTTATATTAAATTCATAAAAGCGTCATATCCACGTAACCTGGGTTCATACCTATTTACCTATCAATTTCTAATACATACAGTCACACACGTTATTTCATATTCGGATTTGATGTTGGTAACGAGTAAACACTATACATCAGAGGAAAAAATGTTGTCCTTTTTTACAATCATATCTGTTTACATAGAATACAAAATAACACCACACTATGATTTGCATAAACAACATTTACAATTTGAAACGGCAACTTTCAATAAACTGGCAAGGACAAAATAAATATATCAATAGAATTCGCAATGCAATGCTAGGCCCATAAAATTCCACTGGAATATAATAGTCAAAACAGGGTCCTATTATCTACTTCAATGCTGGAAACATGTTGGCGATATTTAAAGTAGTTTCCATGAGTACAACATATTTTCATTAAATTTACAACTTTGAAATGACAATTAATGACGGACGAATTTGAATTTGTCAAATGACAAATTAAACTGAATATTAAATGCGACTTAAACGCCATCAAATACTAGATCGTTGGTTTTGATCAAGCACAACATATGATTTTAAGTACCCTTTGTCGTTTGCTAATTAGTCCATTTGACGAAGTTTTGTAATTAAAATGTCAAACAATTTCAAGTTGAGAAATATTTGCCATTAATGAATTTAATACCGAAATCTTTGCAAAGCATCGTTTTAGATTGCAAACTCACTTTTTTTAGCACTATTTTGGGGATTATATTAAAAAGTCAAATAAGACACTTTTTTGACCTAATAATATTGCGCAGTGTAACGTATCAATATTAAGACCACTTCTTCTAAAAAAACGGTCACGTATTGAATCATAACACTAACCAATGATAGTACTAACTGAATTCATCACAATGGAACATATGCAAATTTTGGACCAATCATTACATAGTACGACTGTTTGGAGTGGCTGAAGAAAAGCCAAAGCTTAGAATATTTGGAATTTGCAGTTTCAATTGGTATTGAGAAGGAACATGATATAATCAGCCAAATCAAAAAGGTCTATGCAAGGCAAGTATACACAGGAGTGGTTAGGGCTAATATGGTTGAATGAATTGCGCGGCAAACCTGTAAGTCCTTGAATTCCATCGTAACTTCATAATTTTACTTTTTGCAAAGGGATCAGAAAACCAATTTCATATCGCCTTTGGGGTTTTATTGTCAATTCCCTCCACCTATGTATTTCAATTTCGGGTAACCAGACACCCAGACTATTCTCCGAATAAAAAATCCATTACAATGGTAGACAGGTTGTTGTGTCGTAGAGGCCACTACATTCACTAGCTTGATATTTGCTTCATTCACGCTCAACACTTTAAGCGGCGCTGGCACAGTTTCACAAAATATAATTCTCTTCAATTTGCTCTCAGAATTATAATCTAGGCCATAGTAAGAAAATAATATATTTTCCACATAAAATAACATACCCAAAAACGATAAAGGGACCTTGATATAAGTGGATAAGACATCCAGGAAGATTTAGGCCAACTAGTAATTTTCCATAACTTTAATCAACAAATGTGTATATTAACTGAATATTTGTGACTCGTTTCTCACTAATATTACAACCACAAAGGTTATAGACGCTCAACAGTTGGCATACGTGGAAACATGCATACGCGTGTGTGTATCTGTGTTAAACTGACCATTTTCGTCGTCTGCTGGAAATTGAAACTCACCAGCGACGTTATAAATCTTTTCTGTTTACCCATAAGGAATCTGATTTGGTCTTGAATCATTTTCGGGTGAGGGTTTTTGTATATAAAGCCTTACAACCATGCAAAAATATCGATTTTGGCAAAATCTTGAGGGGCGCAACTATTTTCAATGTCATGTCGTCTTAAAAAGGCTACTCGATAGGGCCAACGCAAAAAGACCCGGGCACAAACGATCCAGAATTACTCACTGAATACTTGGTTCCTGCATTGCAAGATAGAAATACGAAAAGAGGAACACCGATCAGCGAATCCCTAGAAACTGGCGACCAACTATTTTCTCATTGATTTACTAACACCTGTAAATAATTACTGCTTTAAAAACTTGGTGGTTTGTGCTAGGGCTGATTTACGTTTTATTTTCAGTAAAGTATCGATTGTCTGCAAACATTTCCCAAGAAAAAATGATCTAAAAATATTTATTTTAATAGGCCTTGTTCCGTGTGAATGGCAATTTTTCTAAGATTTGCAGAATCGTAATATGCATACTTATTGCTTTAGAGTGCGGTCGAGAGTACAGATTACACAACACCAGAAAACAAACGCAATTGAGGAAAGGAAAGAAACATGTCCTTATTTGTCCTTTCCCGTTTTTTTAAATACAGCCTGTCTCAAACAAATGTTACAAATCAGAAAAAAAAGGGTAAATATGGAATTTCAAAATAGGTCATTCTGACTTTTATATCATATAAAGACAAGACTCGAGCTTGTTTTTTAAGATTTTTTTCATCTTATTTGCTTTTTCATTCAGAATATAATCAATTTGATGTGATACACAAACTCGAGTTTTAATGGCCATTTATATGCATGTACAGAGTTTGTTTCTAAATACTTTGCTATACGACGTGAATAAAAAAATGTGCAAGGATTGCAGATGACCGACCTTGACCTTAATAAAATCACTGAATCACAGATTTGTTTTTGGTTTAATAAACAAATCTAATATGCGGCCAGGTGTTTTGAAAAAAAACAAAAATGAAAGAATCGACTGAAAAATAGGCAAGAATGACAAATTTTGTAAGCCCACCTCTTTTTCCTCCATCAATGGGATTATACAGTTTAAGCAAGAATATTTCATTAATGTAGATATACGGGCTAATAGCATATAAGTAATATGACCCCGTCTATCTAGTTTAATTGATCGACAATAGCCATATATCCTTTATACTATATCCTAATGAAGTAAATGTTACAACACAATATACACAATTAATCCGATGGGTAAATAAAAACGGTTTTCACACATACTACTGTATCCAGTATAGATACAACCTTCCCCAAGGACTGACTACTCCTTAGTCATACCTAAACAATGGAAGATCTTGTTTTCTTGCTCTGCACAGTTAATGGTGTTTGGAATTTGTCATTATCACTTGGCACATTGGTATAAATAGATACATTGATTCATCCTTAGTTGAAATATTCAAGAAAATGTCACATTTATGAAGTTTACAAAGGCATCATGATATTGTACATGCATTCTCACAAACATAAGTTTAATGTGTGTAAATCCCATAGGAATGGAGAAAAAAGGGTGTGCTTACAAAAACCACCATATCTAGCGTATTTTTCAGTTAAGTCGATTTCTTTCATTTTTCAACACATAAAAGTATATTAGATGTGTTTTATAAAAACAACAACGAATCTATGATATAATGATTGCATTGAGGTCAAGATCATCTTTAATACTTGCACAATTTTTTTTGGATTCACGTAGTATACTGTCTTCAAGCTCACAAACGATTGCAACTTTGCAAACGGTACATAAAGTACATAAAGGAAGTTATTTTTTCTCGAAACAAGTTTTAATAGTCAACATAATAAGTTCAATGATAACTGAAAATGATTTTCTTGTCGCAAATAATAAACAAATACAAATATTTATTGCACGTTTCAATGAAATGGAGCTTTGAATTTATTGCAAAATTGGTGTCTGTAAAAATCATGCCACAAGGAATATAATTGCTACCAAAATAAACACTTGAAATCCGAAGAACTATTTATAAAAAATGCACTATCTTCAAAATTTGAATTTGAAAGTATCAAGATGTTGGTAGGACTTTTGCGTTTCATGATACTAAACCCATGCTAAAACTCTCTCCAAAGTAAATTGCGTTTGCTGTACGGCCACAATTCTCCTCTTGATTAAAACAGGCAAATGAGATCAAACAAACAGTTTTTGAAGCCTGGTGTTTTTTCTTTAATGTGATGCATAAAACGACTAACTTATATTTGAGATTTAAAGGGGCATGGCCCGATTTAAGGATATGAAGTTTTCATCTCAATAGATTGGCCTTCACTCCAAAACCCCATCTGTAAAGTTTCGCGCCGATATTTCGATCCGTTTTGATGCGAGAGCTAAAAACGTGATTTTGTAAGCCCCATAGAGTACTGTGTAAAATTAATATTGGTCGACCAAAATGGGGCACATTTTCGCTCATAACTTCCAAACCAAACATCCTTTGGCTCTAAGATTTAACAGGCTAAATGAACAAAAATAGCAGCTTTCTTCTGATACCAAAATGTTGACCACTCCCGGTAAAATCTGGGGCTTCTGGGGACGAGGCTATTAGCGATCGGGCCATGGACCTTTAATATTGAAAAAAATGGGCTTTCGATTGTGCCATTTTTTAGACAAGCTGCAATTAATTGTATGTCCACATCGGAATTTATAACACTTAAAGGGGTATTTCGTAATCCACAGCCTCGCCCCCCCTTACCTAAAACATTTCAGAAAATTATACCGTTGGCCTAAGTATGGTATTATGTGTACCTAATCTTACATGCATATTCGAAATTACAACACTGTGCCCTATGGAGCACCGTGATACAAACATTTGCTTATCAAAACGCACCATCAGAATCAACTTAAATTTTGAAAATAACCTTCACTAATGAACAATAAACAACACTGAGGTACTAGGATCACGAAATACACCTTTAACCCTCGTCTTACCAAGCCTTATCCCCTAGAGAATTCGTTATAAAGCACCTGATGCTTATAATTTTGATACCAGTGGATAGCTATAGCCCTCCTCTTTCCATTGATACCAAAATAAGTACCAAAATACTTAGTATGGCGTCACAATGACGTCATCAAGTCCGCGAGTCGGCGAAATTGGAATTTTCCACAGAAAATTGGCGAAAATCCGAGTTTGCGCTAAAAAACCTAGGAATATCGGATTTTCGTGCGTTTTTCAGTTCTAAATGATGGCAATTGGCTAGTTTTATATAAACATGGAGTTTTAGGGCCATACTGTGCATAATATTTCCAAAAATACACCATAAAGTATCCTTGGGTGACAACCACCCACTTACCCTTCGACTTTGACGGCATACCCTAACCCCGGTGAAGATGCTACCTTCACATTTGTTTTTTTCGCTAAAATGACCGGAAAGGATAATAATAATAATGCAGGTATTTATATAGCGCTCTTACAAGGATAAACCAAGTATCACAGCGCTTCACAATTATTTTATTAACATATTTAGACAGAGACAAAGCAACTTTACAAATGGCAGCAGCTTAATCAGCGCCCTGTTGCTACATCCAAACAATGACGAGACACACACACAATGGGTTCAGTGAGAGCTTTCATGGTTCGTTTTGCCCATATCAAATGAACCATGAGGAGAGTGGCAATTCTGATTTTAATCAATAGTTCCTCTACAAATTAAATCCAGAATTGAGTTCCCAGAATAAATCCAGCAAGTAACCCCACCGAGATTTGAACCGAGGACCACTGGGTCCAAAGGCAAGCTCTCTAACCACTAGACCACGCCACTCTCAAAGGATGAGAAAACGATTACCTAGAAAGCATTTTATGAAAGTTTTTGGCATTTTAGCGCACCGGAGCGAAGTTCACTTTTTTTTTTTTTTTTTTTTTGGGGGGGGGGGGGTAACCACCTCTCCCCCTTGGTAAGACGAGGGTTAAGATATCATAGGAAATTCACGTAGATTAAAAAAAAGCATGTGTGTAACCTACGCTGCCCTACCATGAGAAAAAGAATTTGTTCTCAAAGACAAGTATCTTCCTGCTTAATAAAATAACCGAGTTGAAACATCCCATGACGAATCTTTGCTTCCTAAAATTTTACACACACAAAGTAAAGGACACGCTCTGAAAAAGTGGACTTTTTTTTTAAATAAACAATTTCAAACCATTATTCAAACCATTATTTTTATATCAGAAAATACCTAATAACATAACCATGTAGCATAAATTTTTATTTTTGCTTAAATATCGACAAATCAACAATCTTATGTTTTGGATCATATCTCAAAACTAGAAGTAGTTTCTTTTAATCATAATAGGCAGTATCGAGCACTCTCACCTGGCCGCCTGTAACAATCGAACAACATTATCTTACAAATCCCTCAATAATCATGCCATGCATGGGGCGATTGGTTACGAGTCACATTACCCTGGGGAAATAGTTTGGATTATTCACCCACAACCTCATCTCTACCGTGTCACAGGTTAGTGTATAAACACATTCTACACGGGTTAGATCGGTAATTCTATTACCTCTGTTGCCCATTATTTAACTGAGGGCATTCTGATTGGTCAGTTTACGGCCCATGATTCTGCAATAATGGGTCGCGAATGCCTTTTCTCATTATATCACGCTGGTTTTGGTAGAGAATAGAATAAAGTGTGTGCAGTATATTTATGGCTCAATAATGATCCTCGGCCGGACAAAATAAAATAATGGACTCGGCTGGCGCCTCGTCCATTATTATTTTTTCCCAACCTCGGACACATTATTCGCCCATAAAGGATACCGCATTACCCTTTATTTCTTAAATATAGCACATAACCGTTTCCTTCGGACTAACTAACGGGCCCTATCACCTGCCCTCATGTCTGGGTGCCTACCCTCATATTCTGCTGGGCTATGTCCCTTAGTCTAGACCTTCAGCCCAGAAGGTTTTTGTTAGACGACCGAGATACCAAAGAGCTTAATACGGGAATTCAGAGAAAAATATAACTTTTGAAATTGAATCTGCCGTAGACCGTTGTTGCGTGTCGCCGTCCAGTAAGGGTAAATTTACTATTGGGGTCAAAATAGTGAACTGCTCTTAGAATCGAATGAAATTTAGAGCTCAATCATTCCTTAGGTTACCAGGAGTAAAAGATTCAATTGGGTCACATGTGTGCGGTGCTTCCTTTCAAGATTTTTGGGAAAATAGTCTAAAGGTCTTTGTTTATTCAAGAAAGGTCAACAATTGTAATACCAAGATTCTTTCTTTCTTTGTAAAAATATTAAACAAAAACCAAATTTTTAATGATACTGATCAAAATATGCTTTTTATTTTTGCTAGGGTTTGGTATCCCTTTCATGGGAGGGTATAATGTCCCCGTCCCCATAGAGCCTACAGGGAATTTTGTACCCCCTTCCATTATACCACCAGGAGATTGCCGAAAGTGCACAAGCATTCATAGTGGGGATGCATAAATCATTAAACATTGACAAAATATTTTACAAACAAATCCTCTGGTAATTGCAACGGGTGACCTTTCTTGAATAAACACATGACCTTTAGCCATTCCCAAAATCTTGGAAAGGAAGCACACACGCTGTCGACCCCATTGACTTTTTTACTCCTGCTTCCTAGGATAATGTGAGCTATATTATTTCGAGTTTAGAGCAGTTCAAACATTTGACCCCCATAGTAACTTAACCCCTTCTGGGGCTACACGCAACAACGGGTCCCCGGCAGACTTTCATAGTTTTGCAACATTTATATTTTGCTCTGAATTTTCCCGTGTTCAGATATTGGTATCTCATTCTTCTAACCCAACCATCTGTTGCTGATGCTCTCTCAGTGATCTAAAAGTGTGCTTATTTCACTCTCTTATACACCATGCTACATGCCGTTATTTTTATACTGCAACCCTATAATTCGTTCTTGGTTCAACACGTCTATTTCCCTTTATTATTGGATTTGCGAGTACACAACCGATTGCCATGCTATTCTGTTTCATACTAGAGTTCGTGTCACAAGTTATTATTTGTTTTTTTGTAGTTGGCCGTTCGCCGCAAAATAATGTAGACGGCCTTGACCAAGGCTAACAATAGGTTGGATGTTTATCAATCGATTTTCTTTCCAATGCTTTGTTTGTTTTATGCTGAAATACAGTAACTTAATTATGTGGTTTACTAACTCTTTATAATAGAATGTCCGTCTGAAAACATCGCCCAAACATGCATTGTCAAAATGTCATCAATAGCGTAATGATAATCATTAGATCGTTTATTCATATTACTTTTACATCGCATTCGTCTTGTTACAGTAGAAAAGTAGTATGAAGTGATTTATGCTTTGAAGAGACTATGGCATGTGCCCTCAAGATCATGATAATAGGATGTCCGTCTGAAAACATCGCCCAAACCTGCATTGTCAAAATGTCATCAATATTGTAATGATAATCATTAGATCGTTTATCCCTATTACTTTTACATCGCATTCGTCTTGTTGCCGTAGAAAAGCATTATGAGGTGATTTATGCTTAAAAGAGATTCTGGTATATACTTTCAAGATCTTTTCAAAATTTATATGTTTGCATGGTTGTAAAGTACTCATATATATTAGCCCTCACCTGAAATGATTAAGGCCAAGTAAGCATCTTTATAGAAAAAAAATCCAGCGTGGTTGCATTTAGTATCCCACGGATATAGGCTAGTGGGCAGATCTCATAGCGTTTGTAAAGGTAACGCACCCCTGGGAAGTATATAATTTTTACTAAATAAATTCTCTAAAATGATAAAAAATCAGTTCTACGCGTGTTCTCAATTCTAGTATGTGCACATTTTCTTGAAAATGAAATAAATGTCATCTCCTTTTTTTCCCTGAATATCAGTGACCAACGGATGTACACCACGTTCCCTTGACTCCAGCAAATAATGGCGCTATTGATAAGTTTTTCCGCCGTTATGCATAGTACAACGGACTTCAGATTCTTTGAAACTGCAGAGCCATTGTTATTGTCCATGACGTTGAAACATTTCAGCTCCCGATTAAGATTGAGCTATAGCCTCGCTTACGAATAAAATAAAACTCGAGCTTCTTCTGTGGGTTCAATAACTTTGACCGTATGTATATTTCATCATTATTCAAAAAGAAAACGAAGATGAACATAAACTTCTTATTCATAAGTTATGGTCATATGGGTTTCATTCTGATCTTCTTAATTGGTTTCGGGCTTATCTAACATGGAGGGAGCAAATAGTTGTTATAGAGGGTTGTAATTCTGATTTGTTACCGGTGGTGTCAGGGGTCCCACAAGGATCTATTTTGGGCCCAATGCTTTTGCTGCTTTATATAAACGACATGCCCAGCGTTGCCCAGCATACTTCTATTGCCTTATTTGCAGATGATTCAAAATGTTACAAGTCAATTTCACACATTTCAGATTGTCATCATCTTCAGAAAGATATCAATGCCCTTTACGAGTGGAGCATTGTCTGGGATCTTAACTTTCATCCATCTAAGTGCCAAATCATTTCTGTTACAAGGCGCCGGAAAGTTATTATTTTTACCAAATGAATGGTATTGCTCTTGAGCGGACAGATTCTGTTAGGGACCTAGGTATTAGTATTTCTTCTAAACTTGTTTGGAATAGTCACATCAGAAAGATTGTCATCAAATGTAATCGTAAATTGGTATGATCAAACGCACCATTGGTTATGATGCCCCTCTCCATGTTTCAAAACACTTTATACTGCCTTAGTCAGGAGTGAGGCAGAATATGCTACACTGTTAAAAATAAACCTGTAAAAAAACAGGCATTTGACTGGCAGCTGGGACTCACTACATGCAGAACGTAAAATAACTGGAGCCGTAAAAATACGAAACCATTGCAAGGAACGTAAAATAACGGCGTAAAATCTCAGCTTCAACGTTATTGTTGGTTTTTGACTTGTTTAAACAATTCTGAGAATTAAAACATTATTACAATCCTCTGACCAAATTTTCACGTTGTAGCTATGGCGTCATACAAACATTGTATTTACGTTACCACGAGGTTGTAAAAAAGTTATATTTCAGGCAAACAGTTTTGAGAAAAAAGGCAATAAACAAAGGGAAAACGTGAAGAAATAAAGATTTAAACCAGTTTATACACTTTGTTTTATATGGTAATGTACACATTCTAATGTCACCAATTACTTAATTACCATATGAATAAACTTAATAGATGTACCTTACATAGATTCGAACCAGGGCCTTAAGATTACAAGTCCCAAACCTTATCCACTACACTACATGACTTTACTGATAGCAGATGTTAACATTAAATACATATATGTGTGTACTACTTTTTTCAAATTAAACTAAATATAATATAAAAAGGAGGAAAAGAGTTTTTTAAACTATTTTTTAAAAATGATAGGGAAAATAAGATTTTGCATTGTCTTTAATGACGTGACTTACGACGTTATTTAACACATTTTATAGATAAAACGATTTTCATAGTTCGTATTCTTACATTAAAAACAAGTAAGTTACAAAAGAACGTAATATTACGGAAAATATAATAACGGTCAGCGTATAAATACTACCTTTTGTCAAAATGTGTAGTATTATTTTTAGCCACTGTTTATTTACATTTTTCTGCTTCCAAATTGTAATTTTATGTTAGGTATAGGTAATAAAGCGTGAAGATTATTGAAAAATTGGGGTTACCGTAATTTAAAAGGTAAAGTCTGGTAAAATTAGGAACATTTTTAACAGTGTAGTTGTCTCTGGAGCGGCACATCTAAATATAATCATCGGATCTTGGAAGGTGTGCAGCGCAGAGCCACAAAGTGTATTATGCATTACCCTACCTTAGACTACAAAGAGCGTCTCATCAGGATTAGTACATTGCCTCTCTCTTATAGAAGAGAAATCAATGATTTAACCTTCTTTTTTAAATGTAAATTGGGTCCTGATGACCTTGTTTAGACCAGTTTGTGGTTTTTAATTCTAATAATCAGGACCGTCCCACCACTAGATCATTTACCGACTCTCTTGTTTTGGTTTCTGGGCACTGTAAAACTGAATCGCACAAATGGTTTTATTTTAACCGCATTGTTTCTATTTGGAATCAGCTTCCTTACAGTATTAGATCTGCCGAATCTATGTTCTCATTCAAACATCAAGTTCATGAATTCTATAAAAACAAATTTGAGAAAGATTTTAATCCATTAGACACGTGCTCCTGGACATCATGTTGTCATTGCACAAGCGGTCGTCTCATTTAACTTTCCACCCACCTCGCGTGATTTTTTTTTTGGTTTTCACTGGTCTTTTTATTCTTGTTTTGGTTAATTATTCTAATTAATATGCAATATCATATATTTTATAGTTTTCTATTTTTATATTGTATATTGACTGTACCAGTGATAAAGCGTAATAAATTAAAAAAAAAATAAATAAATAAAATGAAAAAAAAAAAAAAATAGAATCAAGACCCATAACTTAATTATGGTGATGCAGGACGTCTTTTCTATTTGTTCTACACCGGTTTACCTGCATTTCATATAGGTGAATGATTTTAGATTTCTGCTAATAAAGCGATAAATTGATTAGAAATGAGGTTACGCGGCAAATTACGGGTTTGGTTCTGGACAAAGATGTTAGGTCACAGTTTGCCAAACAACTTTACCCACATGAGTTTTGTTCACCTTCGTTTCCCTTTCGAATAAATGATGAAATGTAGGGTCAAAGTTAATTGAACACACAGTAGAACCTCTAACTTTATTTATTCGTGAAAGAGGACGGGTAATTTGTGTTCCACATCATGAAAACAGTTTAATCTAAATCGGCCTAATAGTGGTGTTAAACGCTCGAAAACACACACCGGAGTCGACACAAGGTAGATCCTTCGGCAGCCACTCTGTTTGACTGGCCTTGACATTTGTGGTTTTAATATAAATGAGTACGAATCTGTGATAATCATGTAAATAAACACATAGGCCCGTATTCCAAAAACTTGTTTAACTAAACGCGATTTTAGCTTAAAATTGCCGTAATTTAAAATTTCGTTTAAGCAAAACGCGTTTAAATATTTTTAACCATTTGCTTACTAAAACAGAAGCTTTAAACACGAGTAACATCGTTGTTATTTAAAGACGCTAACATGAGTATATAAAAGATCCTATTGTGTTTTAATGGTTGAGCGCCCAAAGTGTATCGCGGCTTCCATAGCGTTTAGGGCATTACACCAACTGGCCAGGAATGATGTGCACCATTGCTGCTGTCAATTGCACGGTGCAATGAGCCGTACACATGACGAAAATACACACTAAAACACTTCTTAAACTAGCCCCGTACCTAGTTTAAATTTCGATGCATTTTGCCGTAGTTAAAAGTGCATTTTACTTTAAAATCCTTTCTGGAATTGCGTGTACTTAAACGATACGTTTATCTCCAAGATAAACGTTTGCTTAGCTTAAAATCGCGCTAAACACCTTTTTGGAATACGGGCCATTTTTGTTTATTTAAGCTATGGCAGTCTCACAAATTAGGTTAAAATCGCCCGAAAATCACTGGATATCTTTAGCCTCATTTTAAGGGTCCAATATGTTTTATGGTATGGTATTTTGGTACATAAAATATATCTTATTCTTCCAAAATCCTAGACAATCATTTGAGAGCAAAGAAATTTTATATTTTGTTGAAAATGTGGCAGTGTCGGTCTAAGCATTTATTGGCAATTAATAGCAGTAAACAGAAATACAACAAATTGCTTTAAAAATATCATCAGCCGTTGAAACCTACTCGTTTTACAATTAAACAAAAACACATAATCCTATATAAAGCGCAGTTATGTGAATACAATTGCTTAGGAACCTGACTCACTTAAATAATATAATAAGTGTTAGGGATTGATACCTTGACACATCTCAAAAATAAATATAGGTAGAGCAATATCATTAATTAACTTGAGTATTTATAGGTCCACAGCATGACATAGAGCGCTAACACGAAAAACAGCAAATTGGTAATTTTACTGAAACGTTTAACTTATGACAGAGGTGCCCCAGTCATTATTTCCATAATCTTCACGTCGGAGACCTACTTCATGCATTGAAGTCAGTAGCCTTTGTAGTGCGAAAGCTTGAATTGCTGGCGTAAGATCGCATTGAAGCTCTACAACGCTTTCCGCGTTTCTTCCATTTCTGCCTGTTGCAACTTAATGCATCTTGAAAAGCTCCGCGAAATTTGGTTGAAATTAGATTATACAAGATAGGATTTATAGATGAATTTATGTAGAGCATGATTCTAAAACATATTATCATAACCATCAATGTATGAAACCCAAGACGAGCAAAGCCTATATCTGAAACAAATATCTGCCACAGCATCATGACTCGCATTGGTAACCAGCATATGAAGAAAACAACTACAACGCTGCCTAGCATGTATATGACGCGACGGTGTGTCTGACGACTTGCAGCTGTGAAGGCATCGCCGTGATTGGTTTGAGAAGATTTCTTGTTCGATTCTCCTCCGCATAATCTATCTCTTTCTGCACGCTGTTCATCATTGGGACTAGTGGCACATCTGATATACCTTTTATTCCTGAAACCAATGTTTACATAAGATGAACGAATTCTCCAGTGGTTTATCAACAGGTGGGTTCGATGACATTTCTTTGTTCTTAATGAGATTCATGTATTCGTCATGCTTCCTCAAGGTGTTTGCAAACATGCAATATACTATGGTGAGGAATACACAAGGCAGGAAGAAGAACACAATGGTGGTACCTATGACATACGCTTTACCCAACATCCCCGAAGCGTAGCTTCCACATGTATATCTTAAGCTGCCATCATGGTATTCACAAGGTGAATAGACTACCATAAGAACTGGTGGGATGCTGCATATTGACGCCAAAAGCCACACTAACAGACAAACTCCTACTGTGCGACGAGTGGTACAGGTATAGCTTACTTCCAGCGGTCTCCAGATGACGTAGTATCTTTCGACGGCAATGGCCATTAGAGTCAATATGGATGCCTGAGCGGTGACATTTTCCAGGAATGGAACAGTGTAGCCTGCATTAAAAGAAACAGAAAAAAGTCTGTTGTTGTAAGCAAGGTTCTAATATTCATTCCTGTTAACAAACATCAATAATAATAACAATGGAAATTTGTAAAGCGCACACATCCGCCAAAGAAAGGCGCTCAAGGCGCAATGATAACAATTTAACATCCAAAACCATTATACATCATAAAAAAATTTAAAAATTACATAATCATATGAAAAAATGATGAAATGCTGCATTAAATAAACACACATAATAAATACATCATAAACAACCTAAATAAAATAAGGAAATATAACATTATATTTTTTTAAAAGCTTTGTTAAAAAGATTTTTAAGATTTTTCTTAAATTGCATCAGGGTAGTGGACGATTTCATGTGAAATGGAAGCTTATTCCAGATAAGATTTTGGAGCAACCAGATTCATTTTATTAGCAGAGCGCAAAGTTCGTGAAGGATTGTATGGCTGTAATAAATCATCAATATATGCCGGTGAAACACCATTTAAGGATTTAATAACAAAAAGCATCAATTTATATATAATCCTGTAGTTCACAGGTAACCATTGCAATTCGCGTAAAATGGGAGTAATGTGAGTGAATTTTCAATACAGGTAATAACCCAAGCAGCACAGAATTGTAAGCGTGAGGTCACAACAGAGTGAATTACTTGTTCTGCAGCATGAGCATTAAGATATTTTCTGATTTTTCCTGTGTTACGGATATGAAATGATGTGGATCGAACAATATTAGAAACATGTGGGATAAGCGACATAGAAGAGTCAAAAATGGTACCAAGATTACGAGGATGCGCGGCTGGAGTAATTATTGATTCGCCGATTTGGATATGAGGAATTGAAACCTTTGAAAGTTGTTGATGAGATCCAATTAATAAACACTCTGTTTTGTCATCATTGAGTTTAAGAAAGTTATCTTGCATCCATGCACGGATCTCTGAAATACATGATTCAATACCTCCAATGCCCTGATCAGCAAAATGCTGTGAAGGTTTAAAAGAAAAGTATAATTGCGTATCGTCAGCGTACACATGGTAACTAAGATCATGTTTGGCAATGATGTCATGAACATGATATGTGTAAACTGTAAACCACAATGGCCCAAGAACTGAACCTTGTGGTAATGAAAAGTCATAGATGACTGGATTTGACGAGGACCTATTAATACGGACATATTGTAGTCTATCATATAAATACGACTGACACCATTTTAAAGCGTTACCGTGGACACCGACGATATCATGAAGTCTTTTGAGCAAGATATTACGGTCAACTGTGTCAAAAGCTGCGCCAAGGTCTAAAAGAACTACAGCAGTCACCTGTCCCTCGTCCATGCCACATAAAATATAATTTTGAACGTGCAGAAGAGCGGATTCGATGCTATATGCCTTGCCTTGTATGCAGATTGAAACTTATCGGAAAGACCATTCTTGATGATAATATTATTCAATCTTGAAGCCGCAATACGCTCTATGGTCTTACCAAGAAATTTCAAATTGGAAACTGGCCTATTAGTTCTTCAATACATCTGCATCCAAACCACTCTTTTTTTAGTAGAGGACGAATATAAGCTGGTTTAAGGCTATCGGGGTAAATACCTTGCTCAAAAGATTTATTGACAGTTACTGAGATCAAATGAGCTAAGACATTGATACATTCTTTTATAAGAAATGTTGGTGCTGGATCAAACTCACGGGATTTTATAGGTGAGCCACTAATTAGATTTGTAACTTCCAGCACAGTAACATGTCCAAACTCGGAGATACCTCTGTTGCTCTGAGATACATATGAACTTAAAGGTGCATCACGGCTGGTTTTGGGAAATTTACTGCGAATATTAACAATCTTATTACTAATAATAAATTGAGAGAATTCTTCAGCTAAAATACCATCAGAATCACTACTATGTAATGTAGGTTTCTTATTTTTGTGCAACAAACCATTTACAACATTAAACATTTTTTTTCTGGTCACCAGAACACTCATTGACAAGCGAAGAGTAATAATCAATTTTTGCACGATTTATCAATACACTTACAGTATGCCTCTGTTCATGATACAACTGCCTATCAACCTCGAGCCTTGTGTTTCTCCATTTTCTCTCTACGCGTTATTATTATTGTTCTCGTGAAATGTTTAATGAAAGACAAAAGAAAGAAAGAAAAGACAAAAAGAAGAAAGGAAGAAAGAAAAGAAAGAAGAAAAAATTGCTAGCAAATAAAATTTTCGGCAAAATGAGGGGTACCTTTTCATTTTAAACGGGGGGAGGGGGGGTTAAGATACTCAAGTACCAGCAAAACCTCGTGAAAGTAATTCATGTGACCAAATATTGTTATATATCAACAGAAATGATTTGTCTGAAGCATGAAGTACTACTGTAACTAGATAATTGATAAGTAGATAAATAAATGAATAAATAAAATGGATCAATCACAGAACGCGAGGAGGAAGTCGACTTGAAACTAACTATTAAAAACAAAATAACAGTAATAAAAATACAATAAGATCTATAAAGACCTCTGTGAAAAATTTGATTTATTAAATGATTTTAAATATGTGTGAAAATTTGATTTATTAAATTATTTTAAATAAAATTCAAATAAACAGCAATAAATTATTTTTGACCAGTGACAACATCCAAAATATTAGTTATTTTTGTCTCTTGAAATGTACTCTTTAGTTTAGTTAATAAATTAAATTGGACAGAACCACATTCTTACACATGAACTTGTTTTTCTATATTGTTTTGGTTATATCTTGGTACTTCAATTCTTCACTGTATTTGCCTATTTGCCCATGAAAAAGAGTGATTTATCTATTCGAAATGTATTTTTTTCCTTGGACAGATTGTTGCTTTTTTGTTGTATTTGTTTGTTTTGCCTTTTTTTGTTTGCCTACATCCACTAGATAGCCCAATCCTTCTTCTGTCATATATTCAACGAGTCCTTTTGTTCCTCGTTCGTTGGCTTTGCCAGAATCTACTTGCATGTACGTCATTATCTCCACAACGCATTAGTGTAATTGTCTTTATTACATACAGGATTTCAATTGTTATATTATTAAACAAGCCCGATTACTTTGTGAGCCTTACTTTGGCTAATTACAACTTCCACTTTAATACATATGTAGAATGGCTTTCAAATGTTACTTTATGTAAAAACATATTCAATTTCCTGTAGTGGATTCAGAAAGTATAGAGGAGCCTTTGTGCTGCAGGCTCCTTGGTAATCGCCAAGGTATATGTTCACTTAACGTGTAGGATTTCAGTCTGATTACAAGAATCAACCTCCTTAATTTTAATGGTTTTATAGATCCTCTACTTTATTACTAAAGCATGACTTTCTGAGTATGCTTTATTGCTTTAGATTCATTTCCATGAGATTGATTCGTAAATAAGTTATATTACAAGCTTTTGCAATATGGTAAATAAAAAAGTTCTTCATGAAGATTGTAAAACACAAATGTCAATCTAACTATGGAGCTGGAAACACTAAGTAATGTCATACTTCAAGTTACTTTTACAAGTATGCCATTCGGTGATTATTATCATCGACCAATTATAAAAAATGTAACATTTGAGGTCCATTGCCCGATCAGTAATGACTTCGTCTCAGGAACCCCCAAGTTTATCGGATAAGGTGCAAAATGTGGTATCTGCAGAAAGCTACTATTTTTCTCATTTATCGCGTGAAATCTTAGGACTTAAATGTAATTGATTTGTATGATATGAGCGAATATGTGGTTCATTTGGTCGAACAATATACTAAATAAATTTGCACATTGTTATTGGGCTTACCAAATTTTATAGGCCTAGTTCTCATATCAAATTTAAACCTGGTTGAAATATCTGCATGAAACTTTACAGATGAGGTATTCCGATCAAGGTTATATAATCAAGATCTTAGTCACGGCAGTGTATATTTCTTGACCTTCAAATATTTTGACCGTTTCTTATTATCAGTGCTATATTAACACTCAAGTGGCCGGGGGTTCATATTAGTTTTTGCGCTGGCCGCTGTAGAAAAGACAGAAAAGCAAGGTGTTCACATCCCTGACAGAATTTACAGTGTATCTAGCATGTTTTGCGACACAAATCAAAAGCATTCAGACCGGGATTCAGGCATTTACTTTAGGCTTGTAGTAAGATATTGATCTGGCAAGTGAAAGATGGATTAGCCGGGATTAGCACATATACAATAGCAATGGTCTGTGAGCTGATGACAACATGCTTTTCAAGTTTGGTAAATGCTGGCAGTAATGTCAGCATCCTTAAGCTTGTTCTAGAAATTGCCACAAACTGCCACTTCCCCCCTGGAACTCTTCCTGTTTTTACTGTTTTTACAGAATGTAGGCCTAAACATCCAAATTGTTTTCAAACTCGTGGAAGTGATTTCAGTAAGGGTCCTTTTCATTATGTAATTTTTTATGCCATTATGTACCCGTAAAAACTTGTTCAGTGAAATTCCAGTGGTGGACCAGTTATTGTGGACATATTCAATTCCTTAAGATCGACATCTGAACTCGATCATGCTTGGTACGTAAGAGATTCAACAGGCAACGAAATTATTCAAATGTCAAACTGGGTGTTTCCATAAGGTGACACCCTGTCAATCTCCCGCATTCAATTGGAAGTTATTTGACCCAGATATTTTAACTAATAAGTTTCGAAAATGTAACCTGAAGATGAACGTTGAACTCTGGAATAGAGTTTTGTTAAATAATAATAATAACATGTTTGAATTTATACGTGTGGATTTGTACGAGAGAGCATGCTTGTCATGCTTGTTTTGAACGAACGTTGCAGAGCGATAGGTTTCAGAGAGTGCTATAACAACTGAAGCGTATGTGAAAATAAACGTCACGTAAATACACGTGGAAATGAAGAACACTGTCAGTGATTGAACACAAATGACACCAGCTTTGCTCTTTATAATGGTCATTTATTTTTGTCATCGTGCCGTGTAAAATGTCTCTTTGTATGCGCGGTGCCACATACCCACTCAAGTGTAGCGCAACTTCCAGAATCGCTAGGTCATTATTGTCAATAAATCTTTCCATGCTGCTTATTTGGGACATATCGAGAGTTCTAAAAATGTAATTACCAATTGGTTAGACACAGAAATCTAGATATCCTATTCATAGATTGGCAATTGTAGATGAATGCATCAAATAAATGGCCTTAAAAGCACTCGATACAGATGGAAAAAGGAATTGTCCTGTTCCGCGCGAGGTTTCGCTAATGTCTGAACATCATCGGAAATGGGTTCGGGCAGTTATCTTGATACATGAAACGCTTCGTTTGATGGGAAATTATCTCGCAAGTAGGTCAAGGATGAAAAAGTAGAACCAAGCTA
Organism: Ophioderma brevispina; assembly: GCA_023653785.1. Classification (NCBI taxonomy): domain Eukaryota; kingdom Metazoa; phylum Echinodermata; class Ophiuroidea; order Amphilepidida; family Ophiodermatidae; genus Ophioderma; species Ophioderma brevispina. The sequence goes on from JAMKCH010001203.1 coordinate 27,025, forward strand.
TGGAAATTTGTAAAAAAAATAAAGTGTACGCGGGAATGGTTTTCAGACATATCACAACCATGAAAATCGTTGTGATGGTTTTATCCTACTTCTATGGGTTCTCTAAGTAACTGTTGTTTGTTTAAAGGTATAAATTAAAAGTATTCGAAAATGATTATATTTGAAACTGGTATGCAAAGTACACCCAGATGAATCCACAACGAGCCTTAGATACTAGTTCAGCGTTTTTTTAAATGCCTTCCCAGATAATAGCTGTAATATTGCATTAGCATGTGCAATTTTAATTATCACCCACGCTTCAATTGTCGACATGTCGTCGACTCAGCAGACTTTGAAATGCACTCACGCATATATTTGGTTAATTCATGAATTTTGCCAAGGAAGAAAAAGAACAAAAAAGAACAAAAAAAGGGGGGGGGGTGAGCCAACAAGCAAAACAAGCACGCAAATAAAATACAAAACATCACACACATAAACTGGTGAATAAGGCTGGTTGGAAAACAGGCACCTGTTGCATAATACTGTTAAAGAATCACACCAGCTCGGCAGACAGAGACTGTGCTCTCGTCGACCTTTCTATCGATACGGTGCTAAACTCTCCAGCTCCCCATTCAACATCTTACAGACATGGAGCACTGCTTGGCTAGATACTCCAAGACCAGACCACTTCACTATTACACATGACAGAACTCCCACAAGGTAGCAATCTTCCACGTAAGGAATGGGTCATCTTGAACAGGATTCGCACAGGACTCGGTCGTTTCAACAGAAACATGCACCAATGGGGCTGCCACCATCTCCAGCCTGTCAATGTGACTCTCCATCACAGACTGCGGAACACATTCTCAATTGGTACCATACCTTTGGTCCACGGGTGGATATAGCTGGTTCCACCAACTGCCTCATACCCGAGTCGAAGATGAAGAACATACAAAAAGTGGACGCATATATACAAAAAAATACAATGTGGGAAGAGTACGTGGTTTTAATCCTCGTCCTCATAACGAAAATATTTTGATTGTGATCCAAATCGTGAGCTGGGAATTATAAGATTTTAATTGATATTTTGGGTTTTATGTGATAATAAAATAATATTTTTGAAATCGTCACTGGTCAGGAAAAAAAAAACATGTGCATTTGACCTTTGAAATAATAAAAAATCCTGAATTTCAAAATGGACCCTATTCTCAAACTATCCTATGTGCAAAATGAGATTTTTCATCAGAACTGCCTTCATCAAAACATTCTAATGCATAGTACACCTTCTGATATGATTTATGGCTACAACAAAATCTATTCGAAAAAGTAATTGCCTTGGTTTAAATTCAGAGCAAAGTTGCACAAAGGCGGTTTTGAAGGTGGAGTTCATTTTGATTTTAACGGTCAAATGCACAGGTTTATTCCTATCAAGTGACAAAAATGTACATTCACTAAGCTTTAAAATGTTATCTAACTTCTTTATCTACATTTCTTTAAAGGGCCCACTTCATGTAAAATCTGTCTTGTTTTATATTGTTTTCCATATTTAAAAATGACAAAAATGTCAGTTAGAACCGCGTAATTCGCAGCTCATGATATACTACAGCTGAAAATGGAACTTTACCCATATGTTACGAGAGAGGCTTAAGAGTTAGCAGACATTATACATGAGTATGGGGATCTAACCTTAAAATACCATATCTGTGGAGAAGTTGGAAACAAAGACGAAAAGTGAATCTAGAACAGTTAAACAATTCGTAAAGCAGAGTGGAAAGAATTACCCGAAGTGAACACGGTATCGTGTAAAACCTAACGAATCTAGGCTAGCACAGCCTTTACTTTCTTATTTCCGTGTAAGAGATTTGTTGTTTAAGTTCCAAAGTGATTGGATTTGGGTTAGTTTTCAGTCACGGTAGAAAATAACGCTAAGAAAATATCTCTGTGATCTTTCAGTTCTGTGAAGAGTTAATTAAACAACAGAGTGCTTGAATACCTGCTGCAAAATCTCTCCCGAAGGCCCATGTCAAGGGATATCAGGCAAAATGGGGGCATTAGACTGAAATGTTGACATGCAAAACCACTATTTTCATGTTTTCCGATTTAAAGTAGTCTCTAACATTCAAGATGTTTTCGTGTCGTTGGCAGACAAATGGCGTGATTTCTTCTCCGTACATCGGCCCAGCGCTACCCAGTCGCATATTGCCAAGTTCCTTTTATCATGTTTATAATCATTGAAGGAGCAACGCAGGTGGAAAGGAACTTTTAAAAGTGGGGGATCTCGTTAAGCCTGTTAAGCAGGCTTGATTGGAACTGTTATTTTGTTGCTCATAAAGAGACAAAGGCCCGTATTTCTAAAAGATTTTTAACAATCGTTTGCTATCGTTAATCTTTGAAGTAGTGAGGTGGATAAGTAAGAATTCATATAAATCTTGAAAAAAAGGGTTATTTTTTGTAAAAGTAATAAAGTAAAGATATGTTAGTTTGTTAGTACAAAACTTTATAAATTTCTTTGGATTTATTTTGACAAATTTGATGTTTTTACCGTAGTTCAAAATTGCTCCCACATCTACCTCAATATTTCAGAGATATTTGTTCGTTTAAACAATTGTTAAACACCTTTAACGATTTGGTGCTAGTCTTCTAAATAATTTGTAGGACATTGTATTTCTGTGGTATAAAACACACTACTTTTTAATTCACTTAAAATTTCCAAATACGTCCCTGCATAGGTCTTACTGTAAAATTTTAATCCAGTACTATCGCAGCAATTTTAAGGGAATTAATGGAGAGAATTCATGATAGGTCGCTTGGACATTGCGATAGTTTTAGTTAAGGTAAAGAATTCATTTAAATCATTAAAAACATTCATTGTTCACTTTCTAATTGGCGATATTCATCAATCACATATGCCACTTGAAACATTAATAATTTAATATAGCATTTTTAAATAAATATGATAAAGTTTTAAATGAGTCGACATAACATTGTAGTAACTTTTATGGTCCAAATGAACATAACTGGCGATTAAAAATGAAACAGTTTCCTTTGTATGGAGTCCAAAGCTTTCTGCAGTTATTATACATTGTGACATATTTTAAACCATTTCTACGAGGTTTGCCTCTAAAACAAAATAAAATCTTCAGTCTTTAATTTCGCATTTGTTAACTAATTTCCGAAATATCTGCGGATATCTTACATAAAACACGCTTTTCACTGAAACAATTGTATATGAGGTTGTTTGCTTAAAGAAGGGCTAATTTATAACAATAAAATATGAATGCCAAGTTTGGTAGAGTCAGCCTACGGCTACCAAACCATTATGGGAATATATCTGATGATTCCAAGCCAACAAAGGGAACCTTTTAATTCCACAATTAGTCGTACTTTTGACGCCAGTCTTGTCGCCTCAGACACGTGCATGACATCCAAAAGAAGGAATGATGGTTACAAATTATGAAAATTCAAAACACCTGTGAATATAAAAATGCGATGCATATGAAGGTATCATTATCATTATTTTTTAGGTATGTTGAACTTTTAAGCCTCGATTACACTGTGTTTAATATGAAAGTGAAATTTCGAGTGATAATTACTATATAACCTCCATATTCTTTAAACATTCAGTTGAAATTACGCTAATTACGCTGACAATATTTTTAGTGTAAGCATCTTGTATAATAAGATGTAAAATCTAGCAAGATTTAAAAATGTTCTACACTAAACCAGGCATACGAACAATGCGTAGTAAACACTTCTTATGTGTATTATAAGATTATTGTAGCACATCGCCTCTTTGACGATAATTTTCTTTAGCATTCTACTAATCTCTTCTGCAAAACCCCTTACCGATTAGGATGTTTTGAAAATGTACATAAAAGTTGTTTTCAAGCCCAGTGACATAATAGAAAGTAACGTCATAGATCTCAACATGGTATCAATAGTATCACCTGGGTGAATCTGTTATATTCCAATTAAAGTATTTTTATTCATTTTTTTACTTTAAAATCCATGGTCTAATCGCTAATGACCCCGACCCCGGAACCACTTAATTTACCGGATGTGGTCAAAATCTTTTTATTCGAAGAACGCTATTTCTCATTTACCATGTGGAATCTCAGAGATAAAGAATGGATGATTTAATATTCTGAGTGAAAATGTGCCTTATTTTGGTCGACCAATATTAATTTTATACAGTACTCTACGGGGATTACAAGATCACATCTCCAGCTCTCACAACAGAACGTGTTGAAACATCGGCACGAAACTTTACAGATGAGATTTTGGGGTGTAAGGCCATTCTGTCAAGATGTAAACTTTATATATACTTAAATTGGTCATCCCTTTTAAAATGGATGAGATTGTAAATCTTATCTCTGCCCTTACATGCCCTTACACGAATAGAGAAGTCCTAATTGGCCAAACTTCTGAAATAGTCTTCAAACTTACCATTTTGCCACGCATAAATTCGATGTGGGATTGTTATCAGATATGCAGTGATTTTTCAAACTTTCAAAATTCTAGGGAGTAGGACTATTATCGAGCATGGAACTGTGTTCGAATAATCACGGCGATGCCTAAGACATAACGGATATGTTCAACCTTATGACGGTCTGGAAGTTCTGTATACAAATCTAGCATTTAAAAAGGTGATATAACTCTATGTGGCTCCTGCTCGATTAGCACGATTAATCATTCTTTCACGATCTTTCTTTTTCATACACACGACAGAAAGTGAAACTCCGTGAACACTAGAAGCATAATGATTCAATCTAATGGTTGATATGCAAATGAGTTAATTGATACTGAAGCTAGAAAGCATTGCCGTAAGTCTAAAACGTTTTTCATATTGGTTGCAAGTTTCAGTTAAGATGAATGATATAAAAAATCGCAAGAATGGATTCACAGATAACAAATTTAAAGACGTGATGCAGGCTAGGTTATCAACTGGTTTATATGTGTTACCCTGTCAACATTAAAAGAAATTATGTGGCACAACACCATAGTTACATCAAATATATATTCCAGGAGTATTGTTAATTTACGTTAAGCCAGAATACATATACTTATATAATAGAAAATGTTAGTCAAACAGGACTGTGCATTTTTACTGTGTCGTGGTAAGTTATTTATTTGTAATAAGTTGTTCACATACTGTTTATAGCCCAAATAGGCACTTTTCCAAAGGAGTTGAATACACACATCAAAAAGTTGACAACATGTACTATCTGCAGCATGCTCAAAGATGTTTGAAAAAAAACATAATAAAAAGCAAAAAGAAATATCAACGCGACCAGTCTTTGCACAAATGATTTGGAGTATTATTCCTAATTACTTCCTGTGTATTTTTTATAAATTTCATTGTAGAGGGCAAATGCGATTGTAATTAAATATAGTTTTACACAGATCTAAGGTGCAGTTTCGTGATCCTAAGACGTGGTTTTTGGTGTTATGGTTATTAGGAATCCCAATGAAACTATTTCCAATTTTTTAGTTGATCGGAGTGCGGCGTTTTTTATGTTATTTGGCAGATGTTTGCATCACGCTGCCCGCATAGGCCACTTCCTTGTAATTCGTGTCCGTTGTTATGACAGAAAGTACAAAATGCGAAATCTTTCAATGGCAGTTCGAATTTTCACGTAGATTAAGCGCACACTACTATAGACAAACGGTTTAGATGATAGCAGTCTGATAATTTCTTGACTTTTAGATGTTCTGCACTCAGCCCAGCACGTGAAAGCTGTGTAGTAAACACTCCCTATGAACATTATAAGAACCTTGAAGTAAATCGCCACTTTGACGATATTTTTTTTCTTTTGCATTCGACTCAAGTCTTCTGCAAAACGACAATACCGAATAGGATGTTTTAAAAATGTACATAAAAGCTGTGCATGCCCAGTGACAATATACAAAGTAACGTCATAGATCTGAACATGCACTCAATCATATCACCTGCGTGGATCTGTTATTGTATCATTAAAGTTTTTTTAGTCTAACCCTAGCACAGCTAAATCTCACCAAAACTCACTGTGTTAATTGAGAAAAATGCACTAAGTCCAGAAAGTAGCGATGACGTCATCAAACCAAGACTCACATGGGCACGAAATCGCTGGCCGGGCCAGCACACCCCAAAACCATTGCACTCCTGGGTCATGGGGCTGGGGCCCGAAGGGCCCTGGGTTCGAATCCCACCCGAGTTCGCGACTTTTCTTGTTCCCCTCTTCCCTCACTCCTTCAGTTCCTCCCGGGAGATAGGCTAGATACCGACGTCAGGGTTAGGGTTAAAGGTTCCTGGTTTGATCGCTAATAGCCCCGACCCCAAAACCACAGATTTTACCGGAAGTGGTAAACGTGTTGTTATTCAAAGAAAGCTACTATATTTATCATTTACCCTGTAAATCTCAGAGCTTAAGGATGTTTGGATTAATGTTATGAGCGAAAATGTGTCTTATTTTGGCCGACCAATATTAATTTTACACAGTACTCTACGGGATTACAAAATCACGTCTCTAGCTCTCACAACAGAACGTGTTGAAACATCAGCACTAAACTTTACAGATGAGATTTTGAGGTCTAATAGGCCATTCTATCAAGATGAAAACTTTATATACATAATCGGGTCACGCCCCTTTAAAATGGATGAGATTCTAATCGGATCTCTGTCCTCATATGGTGCAAACAACCCGATTCCGCTCAGTGAAAAAAAATAAATAAAATGAGTGTCTATCACACTTTTAGTGCTATTCTTATACATAGCCACATAGGAGTTTTAGAATGGTATTTTATTCATAAAATGAAATGTCATGTTTATGAATTTGACAGATTAAGTTCGCACACGAATATTGGCCAAACGTTTCCTACTTTGCCTACTTTGTAAAAAGGCGGCTTTTTAATAAGTCTCATTATTATTATTATTATTATTATTTTCAAATAGTTTTCAAAAAATACAATTTTGACACGCATATATTAAAGTGTGTCAAAATTCGATGCATTGATTTTCAAACTTTCAAAAATCTAGGGAGTAGGACTATTATCGAGCATGTGGCAGTGATCGAATATTCGGTGATGCCTAAGCCATACCGGATATGTTCAACCTTATGACGGTCTGGAAGTTCGGTATCCAAATCTAGGATTTAAAAAGTGATATAACTCTATGTGGCTCATGTTAGATTAGCACGATTAATCATTCTTTCACGATCTGTCTTTTTCATACACACGGCAGAAAGTGAAACTCCGCGAACACTAGAAGCATAATGAATCCTTCTAATGTTTGATATGCAAATGAGCTAATTGATACTGAAGCTAGAAAGCATTGCCGTAAGACTCCAACGTTTTTCATATTGGGTGCAAGTTTCACTTAAGTTGAACGATATTAAAAAAAAATCACAGGAATGGATTCACAGATAACAAAAGACGCTATGCAGGCTAGCTAGGCTATCTATCAACTGGTCTGTACGTGCTGGTACGTGTTATCATGTCGACCATTAACACTTAAGTGACCAAGGGGTTTTCACTCCCGTTGGTGCCCAAGGGGGGGGGGTTCCATTTTAATTATTTTGGTACGAAAAGAAGCGCATTTAAAAGTCAGAGAATTACAAAAAATTTCGGCGCAAAAATCGCACGCGTAAAGCGGCCAGCGCGAAAACAAATTTTGGGGGTCCCTAGGAACCCCCCCCCCCCCTTGGTCACTTAAGTGTTAAAAAGACATTCTGTGGAATGTAACGATTCTATATACAATATAACCCAGTCATAATGTGATAGAAGTAGCCAGAATACATATATTTAAAAGTGTTAATCAAACAGGAACTGTGCATTTTTAGTTGTTTCAATTACTATTTATTTGTAACAGGTGGTTCACATACTGTTTATAGCCCAAATAGGCACTTTTCCCAAAGGAGTTAAAGCGGCACTGGCACATTTTCACAAAATATGAAATTTCTTCAATTTGCTCTCAAATGATAGTCTAGGCCATTGGAAGAACAGAGATATATTTTGCACATAAAAATAATATACCCCAAAACAGATAGGGACATTGATATGAGGATAAAGACATCCATTGTGTAGGCCAACTTTTAAGTTTTCCATAACTTAATCAACAAATGTGTATATTACATGAATATTGTTGACTCTTACTCACTGATATTAAAACCACAAAGGTTATAGACCGGTCAAACAGTGTGCATAGCGTGAGAAACATGCATACGGAGTGCGTGTTCTTGTGTTAAAAGCCATTTTCGTCGTCTGCTGAATTTAACGTCGCCGGTGACGTTAAATTATAATATCGTTCTGTTTACCCATAAGGAAGCTGATTTGGTCTTAATCATTTACGGTTGAGGGCTTTTGTATATAAAAGCTTTACAACATGCAAAAATATCGATTTTGAAATCTTGAGGGCACTATTTTTCAAATGTGCCAGTGTCTCTTTAAATACAAATATTCGAAGTGGCAAGTACTAGTTTGCTTGCTCAAGATGTTTGAAATTTTACCTTTATTATGTAAAAAGACAAATCTCTATGAATAATGGGCCTATAGAGGGAGCTATAACACCACAAATCATGATTTTCTAGACCTATGGCAAGATTTTCAAACTGGGTTGTTAATTTTCAAAAGGAATAGCTCTGCATGTCTCTAAACTTATTGTCCAAACTTGTGTCGCCACTCCTTAAAATGGTCTAAACATAAAAGGGACGATTTACATAGGACCAAGCCGTGTGCATACTCTCAAATTTCTTAGATTAAAAACTAATGTAATTTGATTTTCTAGACCTTATGGCAAGATTTTCACCTGGGTTTGGTTTATTTTCACAAAGGTTATGCTCTGCATGTCTCTAAACTTATTGTCCAAACTTGTGTCGCCACTGTTAACATTGGTATAAAATAAAAGGAGACGATTTACATAGGGCCAAGCCGTGCGCATACCTCTAATTTCTTAGATTAACACTAATGTAATTGATGTTATCAGTGACAAATCTAAAAGTTTAGATTAAAATTTAAATCAAAACACGTTGAAATATAAATCTAATAGGATTAATGATTTTCATCAAACATTTAGATTGGTTCCTCGTTTTATTAAGAATTTAGAGGTACACGACCAGCATGATCATAACTGATCAAAACCGTGAAGCGTTCAATGAGATGTGATGGGTATATGGTATTTTCTTGTGCCAGGCAGAAGATTAACCTGAATTGACCAAACCCTCATGCAGGGGTACTCAGTTCTTATTGGGTGTATGTTAAAGAGTTCTCATATTTCATGCATGGCCATGGTCAGTGTATACATACACTGCTTGACACCACTAGTGAATAGTGGACATCCTCTGCACTAAATGAGACTAGTCATAACTAAAGGGTAGCTATGTAAAAGTTTTTCTGATGGGTGGGTCCAGCTGCAAAATTTTGCTTCCAAATTAAACTGTAGAAAATAATACTCCAATGTTAAATATAATTGTGGTACGAACAGAATTACATTGTTGTATGTTATATTTTAACACTGTTAGCATGGAACTATTCATTAAGCAGACTAAATATGCATGTGTAGTTAAACAGACAAAACTTTTGTACAGCAATTTATGACAGATATTACACCATGTTGATTTTTTGGCCTTTGCATGGATAAGAAGTTCCCTTTAAAAGGGAAGTATTATGGTGAACCTGAAACATTGGTTGTTGTTCCATGCAATGCAATTTCTATTCAAAATAATACCAGATGTATCAGAAAAAAAAAATGAAACTTAATGTCTTTGTTTACAATTAAACAAGGTTGATCATTATGATTGATGCCTTGGCAATTATTCATTACAATAAGTGTTACAAAAATCATTGTGGTTTCATTTCACAAATTGTGCCACTAAAATGAGAGATTGTCCTTTTAGGAATAGTCTTGTTACATTAGTCTTTCATTGATATGGACTCAGTCTGACATATTCGCTCATTTTACAACAAAGGTTTCTCTTTTTTTGGAAAACGCAAGATTTAAAGCGATTTTTTCTAATAACCATATGCAACTAATGGGTTATATTCTGAAAAGGGATTGACTGTCCATTCTTTCTTCTTTGACAAGATTTTGTTTGGTGTAACTTTTTTTTGGTTGAAAAAGTTATGACAAGTTTTTAGAAGCCCTTCTGAAACAGGTTAGTCTGATTCAATTACATTACCACGATGGCCAGTTATGAACAATCTATTTCGAACCAGAACAAAACTTTATGAACACACTTCACATTCTTTTACATCTGGTCTATTGTTAATGTACACGCAGTTGAATAGACTTCGAATGATATGTCCTTGCCGCATTGGCAAGTTCTTTCCTCGTTCGCGATACAAGAAATTACTTGACACAATTCTACTACGTTATCAAATTAACTTGACCAATATGATTAAGAATTTTTTTTATTCGAACAGACCATGTACAGGGACTCAATTCAATGAAACGCCAACGCACCATGCCTATAAGGACTGACCTAATATTTGTGTCATACCTAGACTCCGCAAGTTCTTGCTTTAAACCCCTAATCCCGTCTATCTCAATTTACCAAGAAGGCAATGGTACATTACACCCCTACATTTTTAAACAATCTGAGCGAGGTGAGTATGTTGCCTTTAGGTTAGAAACAGATACTAGAGCTCAATACGGCGAAGTCATAACACCTGATATAGCTTAAAATCTTTTCAAACAGTGTAGGCAGTAACAATGACTGCATTAACTGTTGAGAAGGGATCTGAAGTGTGTTTAGGTTGACGTGAAAATCATTAGCTCTATTGTTGGCTTGAGCTTACGTGTACATATTGGTCACTGACATTCTGGGAGTAAATTGAGTTGACATTTATCCATTTTTCTAAATAATGTGCACTTTTTTCATTTGGGGATACAGCTTTTCCTGGTTTACATAATATTTTTAACTTTTAGTGAAGGAAGTAAGTGATCCCCAGCGCTGGAGCACGAAAAGATCGTTAAATCACGTACGTATCTGGCCTATATTAGCCGTGAGTTAAAAATCAGACCATCTTGGAAATTATAACACTTCTTCAATGCACTGTATTTCTGGACAAGCCGCGTCAAAGGAGTGAGATGAAAGCATAATAAAGAATAGCCGTATCAACTAGCCAGCCATGAAAAGATAGAAGATTCAGTACTAACAACATTCAACTGTCAATGATCCATGTGCAATCGCTAAACATGGATCGATTGACAGCTTAATCTATTGTAGTCCTGGAATGTATGCATCTTGAACACCAACATGTCTGGTGGCTGACGTCATATTGAATACGGTCTATAGGAAAATACTTTTACCAGAGTGTTAACATCCTGATAAACAACGGTTGTTTATGTTTTAATATTTTTGTTTCCAATCCTGCGTTTTTATTTTATTGATATGCCAAGTATATGGCTTTGTTTTTGATAATATTTAACTCTTAACATTTGTTTGGTGTTCATATGCTTTTTTCCTCACACACTCTCCGCCCTTCTTCCTTTTTTATTTGATTAAACATTTTCTACAACGTCAGGCAGAGTTCAAAATGTGTTCATAGTTATTGTCCTATAATAACAATATCGATAGAATGATCTTCTCGAACTCTCTAGCATTAAATATGACATGTAATCATTACAATAAAGATATTTCAAAGAATGCTGTTAATCTTAAAATCGGCTCTTTTAAAGGAAAAGTGTAAATTTAATTTCATAAAATTTGCTTTAAATTGAATATATAAATTGTGTTCCTAAAAAGTAGTTTAAACTACATGTATATACCCCAATAAAGAATTAAAATGCATTATTTTTTATTGATGATCATATGATTTTTAATACGGCCCCTGCTGATTCAGCAGAAAAGCTGTATTGTTCATAAAGTACTAGTATAATTTTTATAATAAGATCTTAACAAAATATAATTATTTCAGTTCAGCTTATTTTAATTGCCATACATAAAGCTCTCGTTTCGAGAAAGGAGACTGGGTGACATGCACTTTGGCGTATAATAATATAACAGATGCATGTACTATACCAATTAAACCACTAAAGCTTGTCGACCTTTGATTTAAAAAAATGCTATCTCACGAACTATTTTTTAAAGGAAAGGGCGTTCAAAATAAAATTTCCCAATTGTAAGTATATGGTTATACTTATAGGCTATAGCAGTTATACTTCAACAATAAACACATCATGATCTTCGGAGGTCAGAGAGAAATAAAATCTTAATAAATTATAACATTTTTGCTATAAATGGTTGATTCAAATTCATACAACTAATTTAACCATTGAAAAAAAATATTTGGAGGAACTGGCTAACGAATATTTAATAACGGTTATCAATAATATGTACATGTATATTGCCTGCAAAATGTTCATAGCTTCTCATCAAATAATTTCTAAAGCTACGGCTTAAAATCGTAGCGTAGTTTTAATGCTAAAATACAAATTTCTAATAACATTATTATAAAATATATAAAAATCAATACTATTTGGGTATGAAAATGATTGTACGGGTAATAGATGTTCTATATATTTTGAGCACCAATTCCTCACTATATTGTTTAGAAACAGGTTGCAAACACTTGGTGATGAAAATCTACATTTTGAATTGTAAATCTTATCTTAAAAGGTCGTGTAAAAGGTTGTTAAAAAGATGAGATTGCAAGATGAACAAAGCAAGAAGTTCGGAAAGAGAAAAAATATCAATATAAAGTTGTGAAATGTATATGTACCCATTTACAGAATTGCTTTTTTTTTCTTACACAGCTAATTTTACCCAACTTATATGGACAGTACACCGACAACGGCGAGCTGCTGGTAGTGCCAACAATGTTATCCGTTGATTCAATACACATATATGAACACTAAAGGATCAACATATGTGAACACTTAAATAGAGCCTTTGAACATTCGGCTCAATATCAATGATCAAATGAAAAAAACGCAATAACCCTAGTTAGTGGCGTATATAATAGCGCCATAACACTAGTATAACCCTTTGCATTTTTAACTTTTTGGAAATACAACAAAATTAAGTTTAAATGAAATATCCTGTTAATTGAGCACCATTGTGATTTCCAGTACATAACAAAATAGCGTTGAATACGTTATAAAAGTTTTGCCATATCACTGTTAGAAAATGAAAAAAAAAGAAAAAAGAAAGAAAGACGAGGACTGAATGGCAGGTATAATCAAAGAGAGAAACAGAGAGACGATGAACGAGATTAAACCATAGGAAAAAGGAGGAAGTGACTCTGTATGCGAAGAAGTACTCCATTCCGTTATCGGAATAAAGCACATGATACAAAGTAATTTAATACCAGAAACAAATTTGAAGTTTGTGAAAGTTGCCGAACATAGGAAATTGGACATGATGTGAAATCCATAGACGCTCTGAAATTGTTTTTTCGAACGGGGATGCATCGCAAAGCCTATCACGTGTCATGGGTATTTTACAAGCTGAATATGAAACTAGTGTAATTAAAAATTCAAATATTAGCATTGTGATATGCCTATCCATTTCATCGTATCTCCGCGCGTATTTGTGTGATGATTTTATATGATGCAAGTTTAACATTACAGTCGGCGTTTCAATGAAGCGGTTACGATATCCACTGTTTTTCATGCACTCTTTAAGTCCATGTGTAGGTAATCAAATATTAGCCATGTGAAATAATACTAAAAAAAATCTGTGCTTAAACAAAATAAGTATTCAAGTGTTGAAAATGGGTAATGCATATTTGAAAATGCTAAAAAGAAAAATATTTCAAAATTACCGTCAATGTATATGAATATTTTTTCGAAGCTGCCTAAGCGTAATGTATAATATTTTATTATTTACATTATTTTACGGAACATGCATAAACGAGCATAGTTGATCGCGTTCATATTGGGCTGTATACTTAAGTACAATAACATTACGGAATGTTAAAGCAACAAAAAAATGCATTCGATTTATGCCCTTTATAGCACCAATTGAAAACCATATTGCATGAAAAAAAGCTCAAAAGTGGACCCGGGAGAAGCCATATTCGCTCATCCCATATGATAAAAGGTATTAGGTATATATTAAAATGAATAGCAAATAGTAATCTCAACATACTTAAGCCAATAACAAAGTTTATTGCTTTGCTGTTGTACATATATATTAGATCTTCCTGATGGTTGCAAAAAAAAAATTAATGACAAGTTCAAGCGATATACGAATTAAGCGTGATACACTTATCCTAATTGGCGACATGGGGCCTTGCACGTTTCAATTATAAGTATGCTATATGTTCGTTGATATTGTATCGTATGAAGTGCTGAAAATATAAGGGATTGTTAGAGTACGACCAGCATATTTACTCAAAATCCTTCATAAAGACCCTTATGGAAAACGCCAGGTGGCAATTGGTAAGAGTCAGCCATTGTCAGCGTCACTTTATAAACTTTATCTTTCGGATGAGGCAAGCGTCACCTTAGTATTCCCACACACAACGCGACTTTTTTGCGTAAACACAATCGATTAAACACTAACATTCAGATGTTTTTGGAGTCATTTCTGGCGTTCTGTTTTCTGATTCCTTCTGGGGTACCATCGGCAAGTTTACGTTCACCATCTTTAACACCTAAGTGCCCAAAGGGGGTCCATAGAACCCAACATTTGATTTTTTTTTTTGGCGATTTCTCGGTTACCAATAAACTTTTCAAGGAGCTTTTTTTTTTGGGGCCTATTTTGTCTGATTTATTAATATACTTCTCCTGAGACAAAAACACAAAATCCGCCCCACGCGTTCCTTAAAAATAATTAGGTTGGGTACCTTGGACCCCCCTTCGGGCACTAACGGAAGTGAAAAAAAAAATATTTACTAATTAAAAAATTAAAGTAAACAAATCTGGTAGTTATGTGTTTTGATATTCCTTAGGAGGAATTAATTAAACAAAGAATACTGAATGAAATAACCCTTATATGCTGATTAGCAATCAGTTTTTATTGTGTCAGGACAGTACTTATGGGAAAGACCAAGGTGACTTTCGGGGAAAATACAGATGGTTAAATTTGGCTATATTTTACTATAATTATTTTAATTGGTATTCTAGAGTAGGATAAACAATTATTTTGGTTCAAAACTTATATCAAAGTTGCTGAGAATGACAGTGAGAAACACCTTTTTCGGAGAGTGGACACATTTCAAGTGGACATAGGTCATAGGTCAAGTTTGTGCTAATTTGGGTAGAAAAACCTTATTAATATATCAAAAAAGGAATACGATCTTCTACCACTTAATATTACGTCATTACTTAATTATTTTACAAAACTGAATGAATTACCGTTTATTAACATTTCAGGTAATAGGCTCAATTTATTGCAAAAGTTTTAGGATAATAGCTAACACATGTGTAGATGTGACTTTGTTGCACTCAAAAGTTTGAATTTCTGTTGAGTGCAACAAAAGTAGTAACTGGTTGATAAGACTTGTTGTACCCGGGGAAAACCCTGTGTGTAGTACGGCACTTTAATTAGCTAATTAATTCTACAATTATTCGACTCAAATGGGAAATAAAAGGAAATAAAATATTCATAATATATTTTCATCGTGTTTTTTTTTCAATCAAAAATCCACAACTGAATGAAACACAAAAATTATTCTCCTGTAAAATCATGAAAATGTAGATACGACAACTTTGTTGCAAAAAAGGATGATTTACTTATTTCCTTTTCTTTTTAATCATCATCATCTTCCTTTCTTCCGACGACAATAAAAATGCTAATGTCTAAACGTGTCTAAAAATATTCCACACTGTTTCAACATTCTATCAAGAACCAACCAAATTTATTGTTATAGCACAACTGTTGCCTTTAAAACTATTGTGCGTCTAACGTTAAGCAGCGTCAGACGTGACACAATGAATCTATGTTATCGTTCTTTTTCTCAAAATACACTTTGTGGAATTGAAATGTCAAATATCAAAGGCAATTTTAATTGATCATGACAGTTGGACATGACATATCAGGAGTTGAAGGACAAAGATTGGCGACACAGGTGCTGCATGTGTGGTCAATAATTCTGTCGCGACGTGTAATACAACACTAATGAAAAGTGGACTGCCCACAAGTTTAACAAGCAAATGCTATTCGGAAACGTGCTTTACAAACAGTGTGACATCTTTTACGCCGTGGGGTATATGCAAAAATATCAAATGTAATTTTAGAGTTTTAAAGGACATAATTCTTGTTCCGAATGAACAATTAGAATACACATTACACATGCCAAAGCGTAGATTTTTGGCGACATTATGATGGTTTATGCGAAGTAATTAATTCATTAAAATTTGCAAATAGTCCGGCGGAAAAAAAAAACTTTCCCATAGGAATTTTTTGCACGAAATTTATAGCACATATGAAGGGTAAAAACAACCCCAAATCAACAATAAAAAATGAAATTTGTTATTTGGGCTGCAAATCTAACTGACATCATGGTTATTTGGAAATATGGACGTTTTATATTCACCAAAAGAAATTTTACCCGAAGTTGGGTCCTTTAAACAAAATTACATTTTGAAAACAGAAAACAAAATATGTATCATTTTAAAACTCAGCAAATTAAATTTCAAAAATATTAGTGTCTCCCAAAAACCCCAAATTATCAGCTCACGAATAAGCGATTTTTACCAGAAAAGACACGGCTCAACCGTCAAGGGATCATTGGCTAAGTGTTTAAGCTACCCCATACATCTATTTACATTTGGCATTGCTTTAAGTTTTTACTTCTACTTGGCGGTGACCAAAGGGCGAGGGGTTCCTATCGACCAAATATCAACTTATAGGTTACGGAACGATGGATTGTTAAAATGCTTACATGAAAACAAACACAATATAAAGTTAGACAATTAGCAAAAACAACGGTTCCAATTTTTTTTTCGTAAATGAGAATTTGAACATTTTTGAAATTTACACTGGTTAACCCTTCTTCTTCTTCTTCTTGCGTATGAGGCAGCAGCTAAAAATGTTGTAAGCGTTGGAGCCAACTCACTGTTGGGGTTTGAGAAATCTGTGTCCAACGGTGGGCGAAAGGTAGGGCACTCGTTGAGAATGTGATCCGCAGTCTGTGATGGAGAACCACATTGGCAGGCTGGCGATGGCCGCAGCCCCCATCGGTGCATATTGCTATTGAAGCGACCGACTCCTGTGCGATCAGGTTTAAGGTGACCCATTCCTTGCGTGGGTGATTGCTGCCAGGTGGTAGGTGTAATAGAGAGTTGATCTGGTCTTGGGGTATCTTGCCAGGCAGTATTCCATGTCTGTAAGATGGTGAAAGGGGAACTGGAGAGTTTAGCATCGTGTCGGCAGAAAGGTCGGCGAGAGCGCAGTCTCTGTCTACCGAGTTGGTGGGATTCATTGACAGTGTTATGCAGCAGGTGCTTGTTAACCCTTCTATGACCGGAGGAGTGGGGGTGGGGGTGGGGAGGACCGTGAACTTTCCTCCGGTGCACTAAAATGCCAACAACTTTCGTAAAAAAGATTCCAGGTAATCATTTTTTTTTCATTTTTTGAGTTTAAAAATGTGAAGGTAGCACCTTCACCGGGATGCGGCGTCAAAGTCGAATGGTAATTGCCATATTTACATTTTTGAAAATATTATGCACAATATGGCTCTAAAACTCTAAGTTTGTGCTGAACTAGTCAATTGCCATTGCCATGGAAATCTTACAAAAGGCTCTGTACAATATTGCTGTAAAACCATTGTTTAAGAAAAAAATGGCTATTTGCCATCATTTAGAGCCGAAAATCCGATATTCGAATATGTACCTTTCTTTGGCGCAAAATTGGATTTCCGCCTATTATACACTGTATGTCTAGAGAAATTGACAAATTTGCCGACTCGTGGAATACATGACGTCATTGTGACGCCATACTAGATATGTTTTACTCATTTTGGAATCGATAGATATTGGTTGCTTTACATTGAATTACCAAGGTGCCGCAAGGATAAAAATTCTTGAGTGCAAAACTTTCTTCCATGGCATCTGGAAAAATAAATGCTTTGAAATGTCTGCAAATGCACTAGTTATATTAAAGTCTGACTCAGAGATTTTTGAAATATATTTTTTGTGTAATTATTGAAAAGAGTCAACTAGAACTAAAGATGAGATGTATCGGATTTTTCGTTTGCATGCAGTAAACAGTTATGTGTAGTATACAGTGCCATAGGATACCCTATATAACTAAATTTCCGGATCCGGAAATTTATAACAAAGTTGCGATTTTCTATATGAAGGACTTCGATTTGAGCTTAGCTATTTAACACAGTGTTTAGTATATGTACAAGCATTATGAATATGTAAAAAACACAATTTGTTTGAAAATTGAGGGCGCCCTCCTCGGGAAATCTCTGAGTCGGCCTTTAAGGAAGTGATGTTATTTATTTCCCAAATTAAATGGCAATTGAGCGCGCGTGAATTTCACAACACATATAGCTGACTAGCAGCAGTACCGAATATAAAGTATATCGTGCCGAGCATTTCGATGGCCATTAAGTTTAGTGAATCATAATTAGAAATTGTTGAAAATCTGGTTATTTGTTGAATTTAGCTTGTGCTTTGTTGTGATGGTGATGTTATTGTATTTATTCTGTGAGGGACTTAAAGGAACATGCCAAAAGTTACTGCGAATGGGTGAATTAGTGATGTTAACCATATGTAAATCGTGTTACAAAAAGGCTTGGTAAAACAAGGGTAAAACGGCCTATTATATTTTAGTAGAGCTCCTGGAGGTCCCCTTATAAACAATTTGTTGAGATTTCGTTCGTTCGTGCAAGTCATTGGTAATGCATTTAGGCGTCAGGATTAGTTGAGCGGTGTAAGTTGACCCGGAGCCGCGTGTTTCCACGCCGAGATTCATTAATGCAGTAATAGCACATTTGATTTTGGAGATTTTTGCAGAGTTGATAAGCTATTATAATCATGAACGGTAATGCTCAAAATTGAGTATAGTTGTCATAAAAGAATGGATTTTGTAATCAGAATCGAGGATTCCCATTGTAATTTGACGGCGGCACTAAAACGTCAAATTTCTCTCCATCCATACGAACGGAATAGCTAATGGATGAGCGTAGGTAGACACGTATATGCTGATATTCCCCGGCTGTTTATATTGGACGGACGTTTCCAGCAACCGTTGATTTATTATCGGTATATCCGTAATTAATTATTCTAATAAACAAAACTCCCTTTTTGCGACTCATGGAGACTTCCGAGCTTTACCGTTCATAAGTATAATTTACTAGCCAATAACCAGTATCCATAACTGTGCAAAGACCTCATTTTTCTTTTTGGGGTGGGGCGCTCTTCCAAAATGTGATATCATTGCTTTAAGAAGTTGTCCGATATTTCCCCTGACCAGTCCTTTAATCTTACACAGAGCGTCTGTGGCTAAAAGTGAGAAAAAAACATTTGCTATTGACATGTTTTCCATATTGGGAAAAGTATTGAACATTAAATAAACGGGCAATATGTATTTTACATTGATTTTATCCAAATGTAAACAAGTTAATATGCTTGTTTAAATGCATGCTATGACTTTCATTGCTAATCCTTTGAGAGTTTGTGTTTAACCCTCGTCTACCCCTTCAGATTTTTCCCTGGCTTGCTAAAACCCCCTTTTTGAATGCCAAATTATTTAATTTAATTGTCAATTGACATTTTCCGGGAGAGAAGTACCAACATACCTAACACAACACAGGAACATCACAGACACTTGATTTTGGTACCAATAGATAGCTATGGTCCTCCTCTTTTCATTGATACCAAAATGAGTACCAACATGCCTAGCATTACGGCACCAATGACGTCATAAAGTTCGCATGTTAGCAAAATGGTCAATTTCCATAGACACACACACACACAGTGGAAAGTTCATTTTTCGCCAAAAATGTTAGGAATATCCGATTTTCATGCGGTTTCTACTTGATGGGAAATGACTATTTTTATATAATTTCCACCCTATATTCAGTATTTTCATACTTTCCTCAACATATGACGTCATAGTGACGTCATAATGGGTATGTTGGTCCTTATTTTGATACTAATGGAAAGAAGGAACTCTAAGCTACCCTGTGGTACGAAATTTACAGGGATCGGATGTTCAGTAACGAAAATCACAGGGGGTCCCCCCTTCGGGATTTTTGTTACAAAAAGTGGCTCAGGTAGACGAGGGTTAAAGGGGATTTCTGACCTTGGCGCCCATGAGACATAACAATATAAAACTGGTCATTTCTCGTAATGTAGAGACAAAAACTGCCTGTAAATTGGATATGTCTAACCTTTTTAGTAGTAAAAAAAATTGGTTGTCAATGAACATCGTTAAAAACAGTGAGCCGAGAATACTCCCTGTGGCACACCAGCAGAAAGCTTTGGTGAAGATGATGATCCATTAAGTACAACAGAATGTTGTCGCCCAGAAAGAACGGATGTATTCCAATCATATATGCACTAAAATGTTAAGCGTTAAAGGGTTTCTTCTATTTTATGAAAGCAAAGGGTAGCGCCAATTTTAAAACATATCGTCGCCCGCATCACATACTGTCGTATTTCACATTTTGGAGGATTTGACGAAAATTGGTATAATTTGTTTATCATGTGTTGTACAAATACACACTGTTTCAAAATGCGACGTCATTTTATAATGAGTTTGTAATTATGAAGTTTTGTCCTTTTTGGGAAAATTAAAATATCTGTGTTTCACATACTGTCGATTTCAAAATCGCACTTCATTCACACGCGATTAATACAGAGTTGTATTTTGCTGATCCTAAATAAACTATTTAACATAGAGATTTATAGATTTATCGCTCCTAACAAAAATCAGTTTTTCAAAAGTGATCTATGTTACGTGCACCAAAACACAACGATGAAATTTGTGTCTTATTTTGCGACTTACAACTTTGTAGCTTGATGAGATGGTTTTAAATATCAGTTGTGTTAAATGTTAATCTTTTATGCTTACTTTCACGGTGTAGGCACGAAATGTCCCTGCGAGGCCTGCAAATTTTTAATCGCAATTTTCTCAGAACACATGTTTTGTACAAGAGTATGTGATGCGGCTGACGATATCAGGCACAACTTTAATGAGATTTTTGTGGATTCATGAAAACATTAGTTTTGAACGCTTTCTTTTTTTCCATCTGTAAGGTATTAAAATATATTTTGAGAAAGGGAATATCGAACAATTGAATTCATCACCACAGGAGACTAGCATACAGTGCTATACGTTAAATTCAAGTGTCGGCATTCATCGGCCTTCTTGTTGACGTTATTAGATTGAATTAAATAAATTGTGTATGGATCGCCTAAAAGTACGGTTTGTTTCATTCTGACCTTTATCAAGAAATATTGCAATTCACCTCCTCATTCTCAAATACATTAATTAAGGGAAAGTTAAGAACAAAAACAAACAAAACAAACAAACTAGAATTTTGCGGTTCTCGGCTTTCGCGCTCATATTCAAAGAATAGAAGCTGTGGGTCGCTCCATAAAAAAACTTAACATTTTAGTGACACATATAGTAGAGTAGATATGTGCAATATTTTGGGGGAATTGTGCACTTGGTGATAAAAGCATGAAATTTGGCACATATCTAGAGCATGTCATAAGGAAGACTTTTAGCTATAGGGGCATCGCAGATTTGTCATCTGATTAAAATGGCGGCCATTTTTCAAAATGGCTGCCATTACTTGCTATTTATCCTCTAGATTTGAGATTGAGTTGATAAATACAGTGTTTTTAGGCATTCAAGTATGTCATTTGATGTTTTAAAAAAAAATTCGATCAAATAGCCATTGCAGGTTTATCCCATG
>JAMKCH010001204.1:0-39911 GCA_023653785.1 Ophioderma brevispina
TGGAAAGTTAGGCATTATGTCTCATGCATCTGCACTTGCATAAACTTGAATCTAAAGGTCATTAGTGGTGTAACACCCAAGGTTAGGAGAAAACGGTTCCCATGGCTTAAGTTTGTTGACCAAGCTGTCGTACTGAAATATGAAGTGAGGGAAAGAAGAGAGGGAAGGGAGAAAGGTGAAAAGGGAAAAAAGAGGGGGAACAAAGAGTAAAAGAAGACAGGGAGAAAGATAATTGAAAAGAGTGGAAAGAAGAAAATACAGGAATGAAAAAGGTGAATGACAGAGGCAACATTTATCATAAACAGTGAGTATGTTTTTACTGGGTCATAAATTTGCCAACCGGGAATATTAACACCGTTTTCCTCTAATAAGTTACCCCAGTTATATACACTCATGCCACCACAATCATCTTAATAACATTGACTTTCTTTTAATCCAGATAATAGTCCATGCAGTACCAATCCATGCCAGAATGGTGTCTGTCTCTTCAACGGACCTGAGCTGATTTGCTTATGTCAACCAGGATGGACTGGTGAGATATGTGACCAACCACTGGATGGGCAGGAGTGTGCCAGTAACCCATGTCTTAATGGTGGTCTGTGCATTGAGTTATTTAGTGCATTTCAGTGCCAATGTCCTGTTGCATGGACAGGTAAGTAAACTAAACTTTGTCTGGCATGAACTAAGGAGTGATGTCATAGCTTTCGCGCAGCTATTGTGCATGTGTATTGTGCACACCGACTTTGTACGCTGGCGATTACAGCTGCGGCTTACTGCAATTCGCACGATTAAGACTGCGTGAAAAGCTATGACGTCACTCCTTAGTTCAGGCCAGACGAAAGTCTACCATATTGGATTCGGGTGTACTTGCATGGTTACCAAGGGTCAAAGAAAGTATGGGCATTGTGGCTATGTTCAGGAAACTGCCAGATATTTGTCAAAAGTCAAAGAATTGTTGCATTACTGGGGAAGGGGAATGTTGTGCAAATTAAGTGCAAAATAGTGTGTTATTTGAAATAGGCAATGCTGACCAGTCCATTTTTTTCTGAATTCATGAGATTTGTACATTTTAATCGAGTGATTCAAGTAATTATTCTTCTTATTATGTTGTTGATGGCAACTAAAATATTTTTTTTGTTATAGCAGTTTCCTTAGAGTTTCAAGGTAAACATGCCTACCAGCAATATAAACAAAATAATCAATGATTTAGACTTTTTATACTTTGTCTGGTCTGAAGTATGAATTGAGGACATGCGTGTGCACCCAGTGCCACCTTTCAGTTGCAGTACGATCGTGCTTTGACTATGCATGCGCTTAAAGTCGGTACGATATATATATGCCCACGTTGTTACTTTGTTCTTCAAGCTTGGCAGAGTATAGTCCTCATTTCACGGGTTTCCACACAAGCAGTCTCTGTGCTCTAGTGGTATAACTCTTCGCCGAGATAGCAAGCATGACCGGGTTTGAGACCATGCAGTTATTGTGTCGCCTGCCTTAAGGCAGAAAGACACATTGGGATCACTTTGTCCACTGTTGTCTGTTGTTGTTGTTGATGATGATGTCTGTTGTGAAAAAGGGTTAACATTTGCTTGTAATATCCACATACTTTGATGGATTTAAACCAAATTTGGGTCGCAGGTGCAACATGACACCC
Organism: Ophioderma brevispina; assembly: GCA_023653785.1. NCBI lineage: Eukaryota > Metazoa > Echinodermata > Ophiuroidea > Amphilepidida > Ophiodermatidae > Ophioderma > Ophioderma brevispina. The sequence continues at coordinate 1,655 of JAMKCH010001204.1, forward strand.
CCCATTTGTTGATGAGGTCAAAGGTCACATACCAATGTCATAGGTCATGTGAGGGCAAGTTGTAAAATAGGCTGAAAATGTAAAATTGACCTCATTTGAAAAGTTGACGTGCAATTGGAACCAAGCTTGGTTTATGGAGTTTACATGCAATCCCTCATTTGTTTATGAGGTCAAAGGTCATGTGAGGCATATCATTCACAAACTGCGACAGCAGGCGACACAAGAGGTCCGAGGACCGATGTATTTTTTTTAAATTAATGCACACCAGTTTGTTTAAGTCTTTAAAATGATATGTTAAAAATACATTATGACATCAGTGGGAACTTAGCTATAGACACATTAAAATCGATGTTGCCACACATTTAACAAGAATCTCTTAAAGTTATGTTGTGTAAAGTAGATCAGGATATTAGTGTCGATGTCTGACATTCAAATACACCTTGTTTATTATGTCATTTAATCTTTCAGGTGTGACGTGTGAGGTTGACCAAGATGAGTGTGTGATGCAACCAGGGATATGCTTAAATGGGGGTGAATGTGTCAATACCTTTGGAGGATATGACTGTGTGTGTCAAGAAGGCTGGACTGGACCACGATGTGAACCAATGCCAATGAGTGCATTCTACAGCCATGTCTGAATGGCGCCACCTGCCTTGATGACCTCGGCGGATATCGGTGTATTTGTCCGGCAGGATATGCAGGGATTAATTGCGAATCTAACATTGATGACTGTATGGGAAATCCTTGCTTGAATGGTGGCAGTGGCCAGTGTATAGATGGAGTGAATTCCTATACATGCCAGTGTGCTGTTGGATTTGGTGGACAACACTGCGATGTGAATATTAACGACTGTGAGCCAAACCCATGTTTGAACGGTGGCGTTTGTACCGATGGAGTAGATGCTGTGGTTTGCGAATGTGTGCCTGGTTACACTGGCAACCTATGTGACGTTAACATTGACGACTGTAACCCGAATCCTTGTCAGAATGATGGCATCTGTACAGATGGGGTAAATGCGTTCACATGTCAGTGCATTAATGGCCACACTGGTCTGACATGCTCAGATGACGTCCCTGAATGTGCCAGCAATCCGTGTCAGAACAGTGCGGCTTGTATTGAGGGTGTAAACGGCTATACATGCCAGTGCCCTCCTGGGTTTCTGGGTGTTCACTGTGAAATCAACATTGACGAATGTACAACAATATCCTGTCTAAATGGAGGAGTGTGTGTTGATGGAATCAACTCATTCACATGTCAGTGTGTTAATGGTTTCACTGGAGATCGCTGCCAGCTGGATTTGGACGAGTGTTTAAGTCAACCGGTCAGATACAACGGAACTGACCATCAACGGCAATATAATCGCTATGTCTGCCGTGTCCCCTTGCTTTACTGGTACCAACGGTGAGCGAAATAGAGATGACTGTGAAATGAGACCCTGCATTAATGGTGGTACATGTGTAGATGGAGTGAATTCTTTTGAATGTGTGTGTCCCCCTGGGTATACAGGACAACTCTGTCAGACATGTAGATCGCAATATCAGCCGTATTAACTTGTCATTTTAATGCAACAAGGTTTTATGTGCAATAGCTGCTTTTGTCCGAAATTCCCATCAAACACACTATTATACCAAGTCTTTGGTCAGGGGCTCTTGAAATGGTTCTTGGTGACTGTGTTACCTGAAGAACCATTTGAAGAGCCACTGACTCAAGGAAAGATAAATTGATTTATCCTTATACAAGGCAGCACACAGATGTATCACATGGCAGGTATTGCACTTACGACCTTGTTGCACCCACATGATGAAATTTAGTCTCTGCTTCTGTCTTGTCCTTTAACATGTTCTCTAGACTGATAAGGTAAATTTTGTTACACCATATGTTCTTCCTCATTGCATTATGGTTCATTTTCATCAATGTTATACTTTGGCATAAATGCCAATTTGATTTTTGTGATACTAACCAATGTCTTCCAACCAACCCTTGTCGTGATGGCCAATGTGTGGATGGATTAATACATACACTTGTTGTATGGTGTAATACAGGTTTTACGGGGAGTTCACTGTGAAATCAACTAGGTAGGTTCTGCAAAGGTCTTTTCAAAGCTATGGGTTCAGAGTTTAAATGAGACAAATGTGATTTACATATATTCAATACGTTGCTACAGGAGATGCCACAAATTAAGAGAATTCTTTAATATGCTACAGAGATTCAGCAATTTCAGACAGTTCCACCCATTTTATATTATGCATTCTGAAGTGGGTTGAGTGTACCATTTATCTGATGTTATCTTAAGTTTATTATACTACATGGTGTACGTGCATGTGTAGGTATTTTTTAGTTTTTAGGTTAGAGCGTTATTTGTCCTTATTTGCATGGATGGCCTTCCTGTGTTGTGTGTGAGAAGAACTCATTTGCAGCCTTAATCTTCCACTTAGAGGTTATTTATTATGTGATATCAGGCCATATACATGTAACAGAAGGCTTTGGTGTAAAGAAACCACCTGTATTCTTTGTATTGAACTGTAATGTGTATGATTAAATGTTTGTCTACACTTGATCTTATTTTTCCCTAGATGACTGTGTGCAACTAACACATGTCTGAAGACATAATGGCCAGTGTATGATTGGGATAACGACCTTTACATGTATCTGTACAGCCCCAGTATCAAGGCACTAGATGTGAATGAAACCGGCTGGTAGTATCACCCTCTACCTTGCATTAAAAAATGATCAAATGTATTACACCGAGTACAACATGTTGTGTATTTGTGATGCATGCCTGTGGGTGGTGATGCATGTGGCATGCCATGTGTGCATGGGTGTGCGTGGTGTGTGGTGTGTGTATGTGTGTGTGCATGCCTGTGTATGTGTGCAACTGTGTGTGTGAGCTGTTGATATTAGGACAGCTCAAAATGGAGGGACCCATATTTAATGCAAATTCACCCTTCAAGTTGCATCTGGCATTCCATCTTAATTCCTGGTTCATCAAAATGTGGTATTTACAAGAAACTGAATGTCGTCATTTGTGGTTTATCAAGAACCATAAAAATCTGTCAAATTTGCAGGGGAAATTCAACAGATATTTTGTTGTAAAGTTCTGTTTAGAGTTAAGGACATCCTATAGTCATGACAAATAAGGTGACAATTGCGCGTCTGAACATTTGTATCATATTTTGTTCGAACATGCCCCGGCCACACTACACATTCAAACCAATCACAGTCCGCACCGTGCTAATTGACAAACCTTGACAAGGCGGCCATTGGTCGGCTACTTCTGTCACGGACTATAGATATGTGGTGTTGAGTTGCCGTTAAGAAGTGGGTTCAACAAATGCTTCGTGATATATAATAATTTATCTTCCTCGAGTCTGTGACATCAATGTTTCAGACGGTTGTCTTGGGTGTATATTTTCGTACCGCTCTGTACACAAGCCACATTGTGCGCGTACGGCGGCACTTTAAATCAATGCTCGCGATTTAATGATGCGACTAATGCATTACAACTGATCACTGACTCGAGAAGGTGTTGAAAAGACTTATAGTGTGTTTGGGAAACCTGCTGTACCAGCCAGACTATCAATTTACCCATTTTTGATTAGTTCATTCTACAATTCGCCTGATTTTCTCCCATATCTAGTGACTCCATGGCCAGCCCAATCCCTGTTGAATGGAGGATGTGGGAATAATCAATCCACTCGATCTACGTTGTATCTATGTGAATGTAGCAACAACAAATGGCTTTAGGGACCAAGGTGTGAAAATTGGTAAGTTGGACAATAAATTGAAATTTAAAATTTCCATAAGAAATACATAACCATAACAAAAACACATGGATACAAAATCTTATGGATGTGTAGACTGGAAAGCCATTCAGCCTGATTAATAGCATTACCCTTAAAATACAGGAGCATGATACAGAAATTAAATGAAAAACAAAATTTCTGGATATGAGCACACACCAAAACAGGACGCGGATAAAACAAAAATTACTCCAAATTGGGAGGGATGTTTTGTTCGGAGTTGATTGGTGGAAAGTTTCACAGCCTTAAATTGAAATGGATGGGTCAGAAGTAGATATATAGGATGTTAAACTGTAATGAACTAGAAAAACATGGAAACCCATTATTAAAACTGAACTTAAAAATCACAGGTAAATTTTTCACTACTGTATCTTGGAAAAACTTGCTGGAACACTTTGAACCATTTTTGGAGAGTGTTTCTTGTCACACCCTTCCAATGTTAATTGTGGTCTAGTCTCGCAGGTCGTTCCAATTCTTTAATGCTTAATTGATAGAGGTTGGGGAATGGGAAGGTTGTCGCTTTTCATGTAGGTTCTTCAGGGTAGCAATTGTAGCATGTAATGGTAAGTGTTCCAACTAGTTTCCCTAGATTGTAGGTCCTACAATGTAAAGTTCAACCCGTATGAAAGTTGTTGCTGTTTGAATCTGACAGACACACAAATTGCACCTATGTTCGTATAAAATTGGATCCAACTGAGTCAAATGCCAGCCAAATTTTATTGGTCGAGTCATGAGTTGAACAATATCGGGAGAAGCGAAGGCTGAAGCCGATATTTTTCAATGGTGAGGAGACCAATAAAATTTTGCATGGGACGAAGAATATGGATCCAATTTTATGATTTTATGTTTTCAGAATCTTTATAGGCCCTCACTTCCATGTATAAATGCAAAAAGGGGAATAAATTAAAATTCACTTACATTCTGTGTCAAGGTGGATTTACTCAAGCAAATCCAATGCCAAAATCATCAAAATTCAAAGTTCCAATGTTCGGAAAAGACAAACACTATAAATGTAAAAATGTTGAAAAGTTGAACAATATCCAACTGTTGATTCTCGCTTGGGAAGTCAAAAATACAATTCCACAACCTAACTCCATAGGATGATAAAACAGCACCGTGAAGTAAAAAAAAAACTGTCAAATGTCATAACACCGTGACAATTCTTATATGAGCACAATAATAAAAAAATTGGATAATTATAGTTAATTGTCACCGAACAGCTGTTGACGTTCATTGGCTGCGGTTGATCTGCCTCCGAACAGTGTGCAAGTGACGCGTCATTGACTGAGTTGAAGATTTTTCTGCTGCACGGTGCTCTGTGACGTAAATTCACCCCAAGGACGTAATTCACTCAAGACCATATAGGAAATATCCATTTGTGCGATTGTCATTGCTGATTTTACTGTAAGCTCCTCCTCAAGGATTTCATATTGAGACTTACTGAGAATAGGGACTCAAGCTCAAACTTTCTGTTCCAGGATCTTGCCGGACAGACGACATTCCAGGAGCAGGAGAATCAACAAACAGTTGACGTTGATGGCTTATAGGGGTTTGTTTCCTGGTATTGTGAATTGTCCCTTGACATTAGCAGTGAACCTGACATTTTGTTTTTGGCATCATTTGGGCGACCAACATACGACCGAAGGGCTGCATTCATTCTGTGGCTGCACATTGCAGATATCTTCGTATCCAAAACCACTTTCATCAAGGAGGGTGATGCATGTAGATCTCAACTATGGTTAGTGTAATGGGCGGAAAGCCCGGCAGCAGTTAGACAGCTACCCATGAAGGAACCAGAGATTTTTCACCAACAGGAGGCTTTAATACAATGGAAATGGCTCTCCAATATCATCAACAGCTTGCGGCACTATTTTCTTGGGTGCTTGAAAACAGTGATATAGCTTTGGGGGGATTCAACTTTGAGATGTATTTTTCAAATGACGCGGACTGGGCGCATCCCTTATGGTAGTAGCATACATCCGTGCACCGTCAACTCTAGATTTCATACACTCAAACCGATCTTTTTGGTCATTCATCCTTGGCGGGTTATTAGTATCGTCGACCGTAGGAATCTACGCCAATTGCAAAATGATCTTTGGTAAGTTTCTGAAGGTTCACACGACCGCGTCAGCAGATACATTAGTTCAAACCACACTTTCTCTGCAAACCTATAGGTGTATCTTCATTGAAAACCCAGATTACTGGTAAAGCTTTGGATGTAATTCTCATCAATAGGTACATAATGTTGTTTTTTGTATCTCCATACCCTTCTCGTTTAAGCTTGCATGGATTAGACCAGCAAATGCAAATTGCCTGACAAATTCTGCTCCGTTAACAGATTGATCAAAATGGTCTGTTGTTCCGAATCCGGTGCCAATTTAACGATGCCCTGATATTAATCAGCGACCCTGTCTTGTATTGCTTCCCTTTCATGTCTGACTTCCACATAAAACTTCCGAAGGACCTCTGAGAGCATGGCTTCGGACCGTTCAAAGTTTATGTCCAGGCCCTTTTCCTTGAGATATGCCTAAAGATGTTCACAGCCCTGTTGTGGCTCCTTGCTGTATTTGAGCTGCATGTTTCTTGATTAGATCTCGAAGTAGTACTTCAACATTGCAAAATTCGTATTTTGCATCGGTTTGTTTTGGTCAGCCGCAATCTTTTAAATCTGCACTTGCGACCCTAAATGGGATCGGTCTGTTTCCGGTTCACGAAAAAATAAATAGTCTTGATACGTACTTGTGAACGCAAACGATCGGTAAGAAAAAATTGTAGATAATACAAGCTGTTTATCGGCAAATGATAAAACCGAGGGATTGATGCGGTTAGAAAGGACCCGGATATGGATCCGACTTTAATAAGTCGGGTGTGGCGAGATTTAAATTGGATCCAATGTGAACCTTCCAAAGATTTCTAGATGTGTACAATTGAATAGGGATGGTCGATTCTGAAACATAATATGGTTGTATGCGGGGAATTTCAAGTGATTGTATAGCTGTGGCATGGAGGGACGTATATATGAATGGCTCTACTTAAGCAGTGACATGCCGAATAGTCATGTTGGCTGACATGAGTCCTGCTTTTTAATAAACATTTAATAATACATGGACAGTTTGGGGCGACACACTGGAGAAGCCGCGAAAGTGCGAGACAGGCCAGACACACGGCGTATTTGTTGGCAACATGGCGTCTCATCGACCCAGCCGAGAACAATAAGCATAAGATAGCCCCCCATTGTGATCTCTTTAACTTTTGACCAAGTTCTGATATGTGGTGCTAAAGCTTAAAGCAATGTGTAAGTCATTTTTATCACAATTTAAGTAAGTTTTGTCAAAGAAATGGGAGACATTATCCAGAATGCTGGGCAGGGCCATTGCCCATGAGATTCATTGGCAGTGCAGCACGCTTTTGGGGGGATAAAGATAAAGTTTTTAAAATTAAAATTGATTTTTATTGTTCTTCAAATCCAGAAACCATGTCAAAATATCCCTGTCTTAATGGCGGAGTGTGTATAAGACTGGTGTGAAGCCCAATTCAGTACTTCTGTGACTGTTCTGGGACTGGTGGCTACACTGGCACTAACTGTCAAATAGGTAAGTCTGATAGGTACCAAGATAGAAAGTACATCACCTCATCGGATATTAATGTTTTACCCAGGAATTCAACTCTGAGCATAGTATCAATTGTACTTCAATGTTTCATTGAATCTTAGTAATAATGTGCCTTCATATTGGAGATTTGTGTAAGACCTCAAAGGCCATGCCCAGAAACCATTGATTATACTTCCAGTCGCGGCGAGGAACTGCGTGCGCCATACGGTTTTGACCCAAGATCAAGTGTTATGCATGCACACAAACAGAAATGCTCGCTGCGACTGGACGTATATCATGCACTTGAGTGCAGGGCAAATAAGTCATAAAAAATATAAAACCAAAGTAGCTATATCTACATATCGTTTATTATTAAAGCCCTAGATATGTGCTCCACCTGTGATGTACATTCTTATATAAGGTGTCATTTAGGGTTGATTGAAGTGTAAGACATTTACCCCAAGGGTTATCCACATATATAGTCATCACTCCAGCAAAGAGTCCATATCCAAAGCCTATGCCAGGAAAGGGATAGAAAAAGACCCAATGCCTAAAACAAGCAGAAAGCATTGGTTTCAGGGAGGCTATTCCTTGACGCTTCTTCCCTTTGTGAGGCTTGACTTAGGTGCCAATAAAAATAATGCCAGTGTTTCTAAAAAATTTACTACACCTTGGTCATTTTCCCAAGCCTTGCTATATTTTTGACACTGTTTCATTTGCTTTCAGCCCCTGTTGATCCTTGTAACCCAGGCCCAGTCAGAATGGAGGTTGTTATGTATAGCAAACAACAGCACAACAATCCAGCCGTCCTTTGGTCTGCCACTTGTTCCTCCTGAATGGCCAGGGACAATTTGTACAAGAAGGGAGGTCATACCCCCAAAGCGTAAGTCCTGTTGTTTTGTTTCCTCCTACTTTCAACTAACTACAGCTGCAATTGTGTCACACACTTTTAATTATCTTCACTGTACCCCTGTTTACAAGATGAAAACAGTGGTAAAGGATTGGTGTTCTGCTTAAGTTCTCATCAAAGTTATATCTTTATTTTTTATCTGTATTCATAAGATGAAATAATAAAAAGCAGAAATGCTCAGTGAATATGGTTTTAGTACACTCATACATGCTTCAAGTTTAGAACTTGTGAATGGAATTACAAAATGTTAAGAATTTGTAAAAAAGAGTTTTGGCTAGAAGGATCTTATCCGTGTTAAAAAACGTAGTTTGTTTTGTTTGTTTGTTCTTTTTCTTTTTTTTTTTTGATGCTGTTCATTTTTAAGTTGGTATGGATTTTCCCCCATGTGAATTTTAAATTTAATTATTCCCCAGATCCCTGTGTGAATTCACCTTGTCTGAATGGAGGAGATTGTTATCCCAGTTCCAGAATCCCAGCACTGATTTCTGCGTGTGTAGGTGGTACATAGGAACGAACTGTGAAGTCTACAAGGGTATGTAAAGTAGTGTGTTACAGAACCAAACAAACAAGAATCTTCAAAGATTTGATGGTTGGCCACTAGACTGTGCGCACACCATGTTGCCGCCTTCTTCTAGGGAGTACCTGTGAAGTACCTATTATTATTTTGTTTAATCTTATCCATTATTCTTAAACAGCTGTGAAAAGTAAGCAATTTCATTGGCTGATGCCCGGGGTTACAATTCGTCTTAATTGAACCAGGTAGTATGCGCTGTGTATTTATGTATTTTAGGTTGAAGCGCTAGTGTAATCCCGCGTTTTTGCCTAATTTAACGCGCGCCGGCCAAACGTTGCGTCGCGTTGCGATGATCGTGGTCAGCGGGTTGTTCGATTGGTTGCAAGGGTGATGGCAGTCCTTTCTTGTTGTATTTAAGCTGTAAAGAATCGCGAATTGGGTTTTAAATATGACCTTAAATGATAAAAGCTGTTTAAGAATGAGAATAAAGGTTGATTTGGGAAACGGTACTCTCTTTACGACGAATTGAAAACGGCAACACCATTTTTTGCGTGGAAGGAATTCGGCCTCCGGTCTCGTTCTTACACTTAAAATCATGGTTATCGCTTTGGGTTCAATTCATCGTAAAGGAGAGAGTACCGGTTCCCCCCAAAATCATACCTTTTATTCTAATTAACATTTGGTCACCTGTGTGAAAATAATTTTGCACAAATTGTCATATGTAGGAATTTTTGGTGATGATGAAACTTTAAAGGTCACCTAAGGTCATTGTTGCCTATATCCATTTTTTTTCATTAACTTCTTGAAAGTTTTGTTGTTGAGCAACATCTTAATGCGAACATGGATTAGGAGATACTGGTATGCTTATGTATTGTCATAAAGTGTATTTCAGATCCATGCTTACAGAATCCATGTTTGAATGGTGGGGGCTTGTGTCGGTCAGTAAACTAATCCTAAGGCAACCACAGGTTACCTGTGCCAATGGATTCAGTGGACAGAATGGTCAAATAGGTAAGCTGGAGGGGCGTATTATAAAATCATTAAGGTTGGTCTTATTCAAACTTATCAAATGCACCTTTTTTGAGCTCCAAGAATACATCCAAAAACACAACATAGTTTTAAAGAGGTATTTACTTCAAATTTAAATGCAATAAGATGCGAGGGGAAGTATGCGATTAAAGGCATTTAGTTATGTTTTTGGACCAATTTGTAAAATCTGCCCAAACCCAAAGTTTGGATTCTTTTCACTAAAGGCGAAAAGAAAAAATCATAAAAAATATTACGGGACCAACTGAAAACCTTTTCTTTTTCTGTGAAAGTCAAACACAAAATTTTATTTAATGGAGAGTTTCCAGATGTGTTGTAGCCCCAAACCAATGTCTCAATGGTGGTGCATCAGGCCCAGTTAGGAACATACTTATACAGGCCAGTGTAATTGGAAGGCTTCCAGGGGCTTGTGCTGTTAGTAAGTATGACCTAAAGAATTACATCATATTAAAGGCCCCGTAGGTTGTAGCGTAAAGCGACAAACTTGCAATTAGAAGTTGTGGAGCTGAAAAAAAAAAAAACTGAAAAAATTCCCAACATTTTTAGCCAGGAAACTTAAAATTTGTGAGTTTTATGGTAAAGTAGGGAATTGAAGCAGCTTTGAAAAGGGGGTCTTAAAGAAAAAGTAGTCTGTTAGAAGAGGCGCTAACTGGGCATCTTGACCACAGCACAGCCATACCCGTACCACCATTTTTAGGTGAGTGCCCTCTTGGTTATTAAAAGTGTTCAGAATCCAAACTCGCCCAGTGCAGAATGGTGGTAAGATTTGCTGAAATGAAATACCCTTACGCTTTTCATTTGTGGCTGTTTTAAATAATTATTAATTAAAGGGAAATATGTCTGATTCTGGAAATGATTGGAAAAATTTTGGTATGGGTGGAAAGATAAAGAAAACGTAGATTTAATATAAATCAAAATAAGTTGAAATAGGGTCCAAATTGTTGGAGTATTTTGCCTTTTAATTTTCCGCCAAGTAGCTACTCGAAAAAACGATTCCAGAACAAAATCCAACTCGCAGGCAAATGGTGAAGTCCAAGTGATGACCATCCATAATTTACGGCGGGGGTGACCAGGCAGAGCGCGAGGGGGGAGGCCAAACGAGGACAAGGAAACAACCAAAAGGAACAACAGAGGGCCAGGCCGGGAACGGAGGGGGCGAAAAGGTGAGGCGGACGGGGCAGGGGAAAACATCATCAATATACAGTGCTCGCAATACAATCGAGGGGTCAACACGGACTTGTTTTGGTTCATCACTTTGACGTCACGAGGAGAGGCAAAAATGGGAGCTTTTGATAATGAAGCGTGGCGAAAAATCCGCCCGGTTTCTCGTATGTCAAAAAAGCAAAAATTAAAATGCCTCTATTTTGTTAATTTTAACATCAAATGTATTATTTTTTCGGAAATTCGTGATGTATGTAAAATAATTTTATGAATGTGAGGTCAAACTGAGGGCTTTGAACAAAAAATCTGGAACATATTTCCTTTAAATGTATGAAAGTCTGCTGTACTGTGACACCATTTTTTTGGAATTTGTAAATCATTACACTGAGAGATTTCTTTACAACAATGTTGAACTGAAATAGATTGGCATTTCCCTTCTGAGGAAGGTGGAATGCCCCAAAAATACCTATTTAGCACCCCTAAAAGGAAAAATGGTCTCGACCCAGTGGAACCCAGGTCACCAAATGTCGACCATGACTCTTCCTCAAGTCCGTTTTGGCAGCCTTACCGCAGCTCTGTCATTAAGCAGCCAAAATAACCAGAGATTTTGTACGGACTAGTGGTGTCTATTACGAAATACTCCTACTACTATACCTAACTATCTGGATATATTACTGGGGGGACTATATAACTGGAATTTATAGCGCTCAGGTCGGACGGAATACAAACGGGAGACTTTTACACCGTCGGAGAGCTCTTATTATGTATCCCTTTTTTGCCGCCGATTGCGGTGCATTGTTGAATCTGGTAAAGCATCTATGTGATCTGTGTAGCTGCTGCTCTGGGTGCTCCCAAAGGTGGGGTAGCTTCGGCTTACTTCACGGCATGATGGAAGGGGCGGCTTAGGGCGCCTCTCAGCGGCGCCACCGGGCCGGCTGGGCTAGCCTGGTTCAGCCTAAGGGGTTGCTCCGGTGCAGGCTAGCGCGGTATGCTCTGCCAATCCCCCTGGGGGCTTGGCGGCTGTGGGCGGCTTCCGGTGATGGTGAGTGGTGATGGTGATGCCCTGGTCGCCCAGGCTAATCCATCGCCGCTGTTGTCACACCTAGCGTGGTTACGGTCCCCGTGTCTTCGGGCACTTCGGACCGCGACCACGGTGGCAATTACTTCGGGGTATGTTTCGGCAAAAACCCTGGGGCTTTGGGCCTTCGTTATCCCTTGGCGGGACGCCGGAGGGTTTGGCTACGCTTCACTGCACCCCGCGTGATAGCCTGCTAGTCATTGGACAGTGCCTCTCAGATGGCGCCGCACGCCGCTCGGGGCCCTTCGGGGCTTGGCTTAGCGAGTGGTGCTCCGCTGGGGAGGCCTCCGCAGATGCCCGAGCTGACTAGGTCGGCTCAGGCCTCTTAAGCGGGTAAAGGGTAAAAAACTAGTGATGGTTTTCCGGCAAAACCTGTCTCCACGGGCGGGCCGCCTATTGGGGGGTAACCCGGGGGGCCCCTTGACATCTTGGGCGTTCCTGCAGGGCAGCCTTCGTGGCCTGCCCCTGCGGAGCCTTCGTGGCCTGCCCCATGCGGGACACAGAAAACCGCCGCAGGGCCTACCCTTTTCAGTTCCGCTTGCATCCCTCGTACGTTTGGCTTACCCACCCCAAGTGGACTGTGGGGGGACAAGTCGGGTATGTCTTTCGACCCGGGGCTTCCGCTTGCAGGAAGCCCCTCCAGGCTATGCCACCACAGCGGCCTCCGCCGTCGGCTGACCAGCCAGCAGGGGGCAAACAGGTGCTTGTCGGGGTGCTTCGGAAACCGTCGTTCGAGTGGGGGGCAGTTGGCGCGCTGCTGCAGGCGTTGTCTTCTTTATGGGGGCCATCAAGCTGCTGTGGTGGTACAGCCTGGTACTGGGCCGGGGGGCAGGGGTCGGTGTACCCGTCCACTAACCTTCGGCTTACGTGGCGGGGACTGGGGTAGTCCCCCACGCCTCCTCGGGGGACTGTACCTCGTCAGGGTCGGGGCGGGGTGCAGTCGAACCTTTATGGCTCCTGGGGCCCAGCCTATGCCAGTTGGTTTAGTCCCTGCGGGAGGCCCTGGTGTCGGCGCCCAGGTGGCGTCGCCTCGCCTTCACTAAATTACACTCGTGTATTGTCGCACCGTCCTATCAGGACTCCTCCAAGCCGCACAGGGACTCCGATGTTTCGGAGGACAGCGCGGGCGGGGCGGACTCGGGGAACTCGGGATCGGAGGTGAGTCACTTTGGTGAGACTCCTTCGCAGCCGGCGGACGTCCGCGGCAGCTTCGGAGAGAAGGAGGCGGTGGATCTCTTCCCGCGTGCACCCATTCATGTGCTGCGCAGGGCGGGGCTGAGCGTCTCGGCATGCCTTGCGCGGGCCTGAGCGGGTGCGGGAGGGGGACAGCTCAATCTGGGGCTTCCCTATCCCTCCCTCCGGGGAAACGCGTCAGGCGTTGACGCTTCCCTCAGACGTTGGTCTTCTGTGGAAGCGATCCGGGGAAGGTCATCCAGAAACGCTCTCTTCGTACCGGTGAAAACTTTCGCCAAGTTGCTGAGAACTACCGAAGGGGATTTCAAACTCCGTCCTGAGGACTCCGGACCATAGATCTCGCACTAGCAGCCAAAGTTGCCAACGGGGCCAAGGGGCCGCCACAACTGCGTTCTCCCCCTTCTGGGAGGACCAGTGGAGGCACCTGGACCTGGCGGTGGGTGAACCTCTGGCATCAGGCTAGTTGCTTTCTCTATGGTCCTCGCCCGCGACCTCAGATCCTCGTTGGACGAGGGTGGAGCTTTCTAATCGGAAAGGGCCTCGTGCATGAATGGCCCAGCTCGCTAGTGACTCGGCAAACGGAGGCTTCAATGTCTCTGGCGCGTCGCCATCAGCTTCCTGCGACAGCGATCGAGAACGCCGGCTTCACTCTGCGTACCCTGTGCTCCGATCTTGCATCGGTGAGGGGGTCTCTAAGACAAGCCCGAGTCGCGGGACTTCCTCTTCGGAGGTTCGTTCGGTTATTGACCTCCAACGGCTTGCCTCAGCGGAACGGCGTAGAATCGGAGCAGGCGCTCAAGGGAGCTTCAGGCGAAAGATCTCCTACGGGGAGATCTTCGGATAAGATGAAGAAGAAGCGCTTTCGCTCCTCTTCTTCCCAAGGCGTGGCCGCCAAGAAGGCGAAGCCGACACCGCCCCAAGCAAACCCAAGAAGCCCGCAGCCCCGGCTACTTCTTCTCAGAAGTCGGGGCCAAAAGCCGAAGGGCTCGTTTCACCCTTCACAAAAGCAAGGCCGCCTGGGACATGGGAAGGGGAAGAAGCCTTAGTCCTGAGGGCACGGCGGTCGCGGGTTCTTCTCCCTCGGGAGGGGACCTTACCACATCCGGTGGGCGGCCGCTTAAGTTCTTATTGTGCGGGAGTGGCCAGACCATTTCTCCAGCACTGGGTCTGAGTGTGGTGGGTGAAAGCGGGGGTATCGAATATGAATTCCACCGCGACACCCACCCACGCGACCTTCACTGCCGAGCCCCTACCCCGCTTTCCGGGGGGCCGAGAACCAAAGTTCTTCTGGCCGAGGTCTCGCCTCCTGGCGAAGGGTGCAATTCCGGTCGACCCCCCTGCACCGAGGGGTTGTGGTCAACGTTCGTCTTGGCCTCCCAAGAAGACGGGGATTGGTCGTCCCATCCCGGAACCTGAAGCCGCTGAATCGGTTCATCAGGCCGAAGAAGTTCAGAAGTTCAGGATGGAAACTATCGATCAATGCTGACGATGTCCTGTGAAGGGAAAAAACTGGGAGTCGTTTTTTGATCTGAAAGACGCGCCTACTATGCACGTTCCCAGTCGCAAAAATCAGGGACCGTTCGGCTGGCTACAGATTTCCAAATCCAGGGAAAGTCGTCGAGGGGACGTGCCTACCTTAGGGAGATCCACCCTGCCCGGGTCATTCACACGATCGTGACCCGGGAAGTGGGCCGCCTTCTCAGGGCGGACGGGGTTCAACCTCTGCTGTACCTGGACGAACTGGCTAATCTAGGAACGTCGCCACAGGCGAACGGCCGAGATGGTCGGATCGAACCATTTCAGGTGGTTGCAAAGGGTTGGGCCTTATTGTCAACTTCGACAAACCGAGGACCTAAAAACCCCTCTCAAGACAGGAGGTATCGGGTGCTCGGCTGCTACTGCTTCAGGGCATTGCAGAACCGACGGCCGAGGGGTTGGATGTCGTGGTTCAAGCTGCGAAAAATCTTGGCGTTGCTTTCGCAGGCCGCCCCGGCTTCGAGACTGGTCGCCTTATAGGCTTGATGGGCAGTATCGTCGAACATTGTCCGTACACTGGCGCTTCCATATTTGAGGTGCTTTCAATTTGCACCTCGGAAGACAGGACAGCCGATCAAGCACCCGAGGCTTCCCATCTGATCCCCATCAACTCAGAGATCCGGAAGCACCTGGCATGGTGGTCTCACCGCCCCAACTGACTCGGGAAATCTTTTCCCCGCGGGCCTACTGTCGATTTTGTTACTTC
This sequence comes from Ophioderma brevispina, assembly GCA_023653785.1. Lineage (NCBI taxonomy): Eukaryota > Metazoa > Echinodermata > Ophiuroidea > Amphilepidida > Ophiodermatidae > Ophioderma > Ophioderma brevispina. The sequence continues at coordinate 17,191 of JAMKCH010001204.1, forward strand.
ACGACGGATTAACGTCGAATTCGGGTTGGGGGGTTTCACTCTAGACCTCAGCGCCTCGGTGACATGGTCCCAGACCGAGGCTCGGGCCCATGTCAATCGCCCTCGGAATTGTGGAGCAGGGGAACGTACCCTAGCTCACTTCGAGGCGAATGGTGGGACCAAACCTCCAGGTCCTAGTGACAGACGGACACACTCCACCTGGTGGGCCTCATAAACACAGGGATGGGACTCGGTCGCCGGCCCTGTGCTCAAACGGCCATTGGTATCATGAGTGGTGTCGGACCGGGCCATCACGATGTTCGCAGTACCACATTCCCAAGGGGGCCGTAAAATTTTCTTGCCGACGATCTGGCACGCGGCAAGGAATGACGGCCTCGGAATGGATAATGAACCGGAAGTCGTACGGACGATTCGAGAGACTGTATGTGCCTCAGATCGACCTGTTCGCCTCGAACCCAGAGTCACCAAGCTCCCTCTGTACTTTTTTTCACCCGGAATCACCGACCCGGGTGCGACGGCCACAGTCAACGCTCTGGCGATGGTGACTGACGGGGATCAAGGCCTATGCCTTCCCACCAAATTCCGTACTCCATCGGTAGTTTCGAGGCGTTTCCGTGTCATCCTCAAATCGCTCCTTTTGGCGAAAACCACTTTGGTGGATAGTTTGGAGGCTCTTGCCGCATGCGTCTTACCAATTCCGTCCGGATCTAATAACTCTTCCGGACGGAGGGAGCGCCAGTCTGTCGCGGGAGCACCTAGCGTTGACTGTGTGGGCATTATCCGGGGAAACGATTTTGCCGGAGGGGGGGAATTCCGGCTTTTCCACAGAGGGCTGCCTCGATAATATCAGCGGGAAGGAAGGAGTCCACACACATGGACGCTGATTTCTAAGCGTCTCGGACCCTACTTGCTGGGGTGAGCGACGGAGGTGGCTAAGAATCGGCATCTGTAGGCCGAGATCGCTGGCCTTCTCACCGCTCGCTTTGATAGCGGACTTCGACTGTTAGAAACTACAAGTCCGCTTCATAGCGATTCATAGGAGGTTTCCGAGACGGATTCAACTACAATGACGATGGTTCGGATCATGCCCTTCTAGCGGGATGGGTAATAACACGACTCGACCAGGAGGCGGTCCCAACCTGGGACCTTAAACCAGGCTTAGGACTATTTAGTGAAGCCCCCGTTCGAAACCACTGGCAGGAGGCAATTAACTAAAAAACATTGTTACCATTAAGACGGGCTTTCATGGTCGCTCCGCCTCTGGGAGAGATGCCGGAGATCAAGAAATATCTCGGATGTCAGGTCTAATTCTTTCGGGACAGGGTCTGCAAATTGTTCTTTAGGGCCGGATTTTTGGCCTAAGAACGAGTCATACTCATTCCGACACTCAAACAAATGATCGTTACCCTCGAATTGCATTGTCATCTCGGTGCGGGGAAGATCGGCCTGTGGTGCGCCTCCGTTCGGGCCTTGAGTATATATAAACGTAAAAAACTAGTCGCTCAGGGGCTCGAACGACTCGTTGTTTCTTACCAAACGCTTCCCCCAAGGGTCCGCGTCCAAAGCACGATTGTTTAGCAGGGATTAGCGCTTATTAATGATTCCAACGCGGGATAGGAAGCTCCAAGCTCGAAGGGGCCCCATTCACGTCTAACATTCACGTAGTAATGGGCCTACCACCGCGAAATCAGTATTGCCGAAAAATCTGCGAAGCTATGTCGTGAAGGGCTCCCACAACGTTTGCGTTGGTGTACTACAGAAACGTACAAACTCCCAAGAGAACGTTTGCGGAGGGCTTTCCTGCAGAAACAACACTAAATCTTTCTACACTATACATAAAGGCTCCCATCCGGTGAGGTGTGACGCTGCCACGGAGTAATTCCGTTGTCAGGTGAGCATCTATGGGCCCGATTTTATGTTAATGCCTTAGGCCTTTAACATATGTTTCTTTATGATTAGTGCAGGTCTCGACTTTGGCTGCGCTCTGTTGACTGCTCTGAGATATCAGGCTCCACCTCCGACTGAGTGTGCTAGGCTGGTGTGGGATTGACATTATTCATTCAACGGGGGTTAATGCATATATTAGTCAACATTGGTGTAAAAGGGAAATCAGCTCAGTGTAATGATTTATTGAAACACATTATGTTTCATAAATCATTAACTGAGGCCTGATTTCCTTTCCAATGTTGACTTCCGCTTCCAGGCCCGCCCACAGCATGAATGAACGCGCGTCCGTGGGGGCTTGAGCCAAAACGGGAATTAAGGAGAGCAATGGTCGACAGGGTGAGACCTGGGGTCACGGGTCGTAGACCATTTTGTCTTTTAGGGGTGCTAAATAGGTAGTTTGGGGTATATTCCACTTCTCAGAAGGCGAATGCATATATTTCAGTCAACATTGGAAAGAAATCAGGCCTCAGTTAAATGAGTAGAAAACATAATGTGTGTCTAATAGTTTGCAAGCAGTGTACGTAATTAAATTTAATTTTATTCAAAAATGTCAAAAATATTTATTTTTTAAGTTTTTTACATATTTGGAATCAGCATGCGAAATGCATCAAATTAGTTCCAATATAAATGAACTTGTCTTAGGCCAGTGCGATTTAGGTCTTTGGAAGTCATCTTTAAAAGCACCCTGCAATCTGTACAGCATATCCCATGGTGAAGGGTTTAATAGACAAGCCACGAAATAGTGGCAAAAAAAACAACTTTCTCTTACTTGCTTCATGTTTGCTCTGTTCACAGGTGATCAATGTTCTCAGCACCTGGTCTCAATGGTGGCAGTGTCCTCATTCCCTATTGTGGAAAATTGTCATTATAATTTCTGTTTCTGTGCAGCAGGATTCACGGGGACAAGCTGTGAAACAGGTAGGGCAGTTAATAAACAGTGTTAGCTTTAAAATGGTTCCATAGTGCACCGGTCGTAGTGCAAGCTTGCCATGTGATACATGTGTGCTGCCCATGCTATTGGATAACTCAAATTATCGTTCTTGAGTCAGTGGCCTTGAAATGTTCTTCAGGCGATGACTGTGTCACCTGAAGAACCATTTAAGAGTCACTGACCAAAGACTGGAATAATAGTATGTTTAATGGGAATTTCTACAACATGGAAAGCTTTTGCACAAATGACCTTGTATGCACTCACATGATGGGTTGAATTGACTGGATGATAAAGGATGGATGTTTGAGATTTATTTTTATAATCTGAATACTATAGCATCTATTATGTTACAGATATTTGGCATTTGAAATAATTAGTAGATATATTATGGTAATTAATGCTCATTAAACTGCATAAAAGGGGCAAACATTTTTGAATCAGCTTAATTTATTTTGGTTTGGCCAGTTTATGTCAAAACAGTTGTCTAATTTCTCATTTCCTGGGTGCAGTTAACTTGAAGATCAATGTATTGCTCCTGACATTTTAAGAAATCAGGTTATGTTCAGAATGTGTAATCTCTGATTTTGGTGGATATTTTTTCTTAAAAGTGTAAATCTTCCATAAGATCTTTTCTGCATCTGTTCTGAATTGTAACCTTGACTGAAGTTTGAAGTACTTTCCCTCCTTTTTAGCGGTGTGCAACCCCAATCCATGTTTGAATGGTGGCCAGTGTCAGCCCACTTCTGGGACAGCAAGTGGCTATCTATGCCAGTGTCCTAATGGATATTCTGGAACAAGATGCCAACAAGTTACAGGTATGTTATTCCACCTTAGGATGGCCAATATTACTGCCTACAATAATATCATAATGGTGATGCACCAGGTTGGTAAAGGTTTCTCCAGCTACAAAAAGGAATGTTCTTAATACAGTAATACTATGGGATCTTTAAAGAATCGCTTGTTTATCGGCAGTTCAGCCGACAGTTCGGCAGTTCAGTTTTTAGATGAATTCAGCTATTGCTAGCAATATGTTGCAGTTAAGGAAATGAGTACAGAATAGTCACCAGGAGTACAAGACAAGACAAAGTTTTCCTTTACTTTTGAATAAAATATAAGGCAAAAACCCAGGTTAGAAACCGGAGTACCCAGAGAAAACCTGCAAGAGCAAGGTTGGACTAGAAACTAAATTGCATGCAAAGCTCTCCTGAGATCAAACCTGTGACTTCAGAAGTGCAAAGGAAAGTACTTCTATACTACCCCTATTTAATACCAGCTGTAGATCAAATGGTGTGTTAAATGTGTTAGATTGTTTTGGTTTATTGTTATTATGTTGTTATTTCTTGATTTCCTTTTTCAGATCCTTGTATCAATAGGCCATGCTTAAATGGAGGCATATGTACAAGTAACCAGATTGATCCAACCCAGTATTTCTGCACATGCCAGGCTGGGTTTAGTGGCATCAACTGTCAAAACAGTAAGTGAATTATTAGTGGGCTAGCTATACACCATGGGCTAATTGTTAAAGTTATGTCTCAGAAAGAAGGTAGGTTTGTTCTAAGCTACCACACCATTTACAAAGCTGAAATGTCAAATGCATTTCCAGGAAAGGTCAGACCCCTCTTCCTGACTCAAAGAACCTCCACAAAAAAGTGAATGTTTTTGCAAGAATCAGGTGAACAGAGTGTATTAATTATCAGAACAGTTGTCAAAGACAGAATTAGACTACCAATTGTGCTTTCAGCATGCCCAATCTGCTGCACTCAAGCCAATCATGGCTCGCTCCATACTGATTGATGGAAAAGAGTATGTCTAATTAGTTCCCAACTATATGCTAGTTTGTTGTTTTCTGAAAATTTGGGCATAGGGCTGAGAATAACTAAATTGCACAGTAGTTTTGCATCTATTGCATTTTAAACGAGACTACATTTTGTTACATATTTCCCTGCAAACAAGCTAGCACCATTTTGTTCAATCATTATGTCATCATATTAGTTCATTGAGTAATGTGCAATTATTTGATTTGATTGTCATGTTTTTTCCTACACTTTGAAAATAGTTTCCTTACTCAATAAATGCTGCATTATATATTTTTAACTCACTGTTGTTTGGTTAACTAATTACTTACTCATCTGATTGTTTTTCAGGGAATCCTTGTTCAACCAACCCTTGTTTAAATGGTGGTGCATGTATAAGTAACGATTTAGTGACTTATACTTGTCAGTGCCCTCTTGGTTACCAAGGCACCAATTGTGAAACAAGAGGTAAGTTAGATGCAAAGCAAGTGTATCAATAGAGATATTGTTTATCAGTACAGTTGTTGTAATATGACCATAGATGAAATATGGCCTGTACTAGAGATTAACCGATCCGGGATTTCCTCTGCCGATCCGATGACCGATATTTTTTTTGTAGTATCGGCCGATCCTCCGATCCGATCTGATCTGACGTATTTGCCCTTAAACGTTAGGAATTGGCGCCGATGATTATAACAACAAATCTGTCAGTCCACATTTGTTTTATGTTCCGATTAGGAATTTCGGAGGAAAGGTTACCTTTTTGAGCAACTCTTGTCTCATGTTTCTACTTAAAAACTGGAAAAATACCCATTGTACTTCGTCCTTTTCATTTCAGTACATCGGTTAGAATGGCAGCCTCTGACATATTTTTACCGATCCGAATTTGTTTTGCCGATTTTGTAAATCGGCCCCCGATCCGATGTCCGATACAAATATCGGTTAATCTCTAGCCTGTGCCATTTCGTGAATCTATCTTTCATCGAGCGATTACATTTTGACCATCCTTCATGAATTCTTTTCTGATTTTATCAAATGCATCATTACTTTTATCAAAATAGATAGGTCATCCACAACTAAAATGGGCAAGTCCAGGGGTCAGCACCTGTGTTTGTCGGTGCAGGGAAATTTCTCTTCTTTAGATATGTGCACAACTCATGTAATAGGTATGACTGCAGGAGTATGCAGAATGATTCACAATATGTGGCCTGGAATAAGCAATTGCTGTAGAACTCTGACAAAAAAAGTTGTTAAAATCTAAGTTACTGGGTTTGATGAAATGGTGTTCATGGGTGAATACAGGTTGATTCAGATCAGATTCAAATCCATTTTCTTGTCCTGGTTCAGTTTGGATTTGGGGCTTAAGTGAGTAAAGAATATATCAGTAGTATAGAAATCCCTATGTTAACACTTCGAGTGACCCTCCATCACCTGATTATAATTTTTATATTTTGTTTCAGATCCTTGTACTCCCAATCCATGTCAGAATTCAGGGACCTGTGCACAGCTTAACAATGATCCCTCACTGTTCATCTGTCAGTGCCTTGTTGGTTATTTTGGTAATCTCTGTCAGCAACGTAAGTAAACAAACCTATAGTGCTTTTACCTTGCTCGAGTCAGTGATGTCAGTGTGTTATGCATTAGTCACAGCATTAAAACACGGCCCTTGATTCGAAGCGCAAGTTTACCCACATACACATATAGGCGGTGTGAAAATGAACACGTAAAACATCTCTCTGAACGCATTGACGTCACCGACTCAAGGAAGATGAATGGACTATACTCCTTTATGTGCATCCATTTTATACTATGTTGCTGTTAAAGTCCTTGGTTATAGTTTGAACTTAAAGCCAATATCAGCGAAAATGTAAACAAATTGCGCCCCCTATTTTTCGTCAAATTCTATTTTTGTGCACTGTTGCATTGGAAATTGTAGTAAAGACCCCTCTAAGTACCTAACTGTAACATGCTGTATTTATCAAGAAATGATGATATTTATACTTTGTTTACTAGGTCTAGAAACAGTCGTAAATGGCATCTTCAAGACCGCTTTACAAGTGTCTGTTTTTCACAAAGAATAGTAATATAAGATGTTGATATGGCCTATCAATTTAGAGACAAAATGGGCATTTTGAATTTTGAAAAAAAATGACCGATTGTGTCTTTAGATCTGTAAATATGGTATACAGAAACTAGCAAACCTATGATGAACCTTAAGTTAATTTCATGTCTGTTTGAGAAATATGTAATTGTAAATCACAATCCCTTTCAGTTTTCCCTAATTTTAGTCCTAATTCTGGGGACAACTGCAAAGTACAGGTGCAAGTTGATCAATTTAAAATATTTTGTCCATATTTCCATAATATTTGATATTACATTTTATAACTTCATGGAGTAAAGTCATCTATATGTGTTCTTTTTCATTTTTTAAATGAACAAGAAGGCAATCTATTAAAAACTCAACAGTGTGCATTCTTAGACTGGTTAATATGAATACTGGCTGCTTTGCCAAAATTTGAAGCATTTTCCTGTATTCCATTTCAGCAATGCTTTTGCAGCTGTAAATTGATTAAGTACGGTACATAGGAAAATTTAAGAATCCAAGACAAAAAAGAACTGTTATTATTCTACACGAAGGAGAGCATTGTCCGTTGGTTCATTGCTTTTGGGGCTGGAGGGCTCTGGTTCAGTTTTCATTAAAGCCCAGATATGGAATTGATTTGTTTAGAACTGCTAATTAGACTTGAAATTACTCATCACAGTGTGCATTTGTACTTGGGCAATCAGACTGTGAAATGTGTCATCCTTTGACTTAATTATTTGAAGGATATTGGGAAAAGATTGGGCCCGAAATTTTGACAGTGACTCAAATTAATCCATCAAAATTATCCAGAGGCTCTCTGGATTTAACTTTTTCTAATGATTTGCAATCTAACCAATAAACTCTTACATTACAATTTATTCACTTTATTATTTTACATTATAGATCCATGTGTACCAGTGCCATGTCTCAACAATGGTGTTTGTACCATAGACAGTAACAACCCAACACAGTACATATGCACATGTACTGATGGTTTTACTGGTACCAACTGTCAAAACAGTAAGTATATCAGATAAAACATTGTCAACCAAAATTGGTAACTTTGGGCATGTTTTTTCACATTTAATTCTAACAGAGGAAATATAAGTTTTACCTCATTGCTAAATGTTGCTCATATGCATTGATAGGCTGTATAGATTTGTGGTGTTGGTGAATTCATGTGTTTTGCAAAAAGAAATCATTAGACTTAATGAATTGTGAAATATTTCTTGTTATAGAAATTTTCACCTGCTGTTTTTGGTCTGTTTTTTTGTTAACAGTTTTAGGGCTGTAAACCATACTATTCTCATAATTCAAGAATTTCATTCTTTCTCCCACTTCTATCCAGTTGTGTACTTATGTAAAAAGGCACTAAAAATGTCTGAGGTTTTTTGCACACATACACTCAGTGAGTGTCACTTAAGGTATAATTTTTCTTTTCTATGGAATTTTATTTTTCCTTCAGACTTAGACTGATACATCTTCTTAGTGTTTTAAGGACAGTGTCAACCCTGAGTTTCTGAGTATCTATTTTGGTTTGTAACTTCGCAAATATTTGATTATCTATACTATTAAAGACGTAAATTTGACCTTCCGGTTTTGTGGAGAACGCCATGTTGGTTGTGTGACCTCAGATACCACTATACGAGGTGGCTTTTGCGTAATATTACCCGAAATCATTCGCGATTGCTCAGTGTTTATGTATTCAGACTACTGATGATGTAAATTTCATTGGGATTGCAAATAAACGTGTTGTAAACGTATCTATACTATTAAAGACGTAAATTTGACCTTCGGGGGGTTATTTTTGCGTGGTTTGTGGGTAATCGTTATTAGGGTACGAGACAGACCGAATGGTTTTGTGCTACCACGTTCCCCGGCCTCCCCTTTTGCAAGTACTGCCGGTAATGTAGTGATCGGTCACCGTAAATGTGATTAAGATATGGAAATATTGTGTGTAAATAACGACAAAACTTTAATTGATGTGTATATCGTGTTTTGGAGACCGCGGTATGGGTTTTGGACCACTTTATGGGATTGTTTTTGCGTGGTTTGTAGGGTTTGTGGGTAATCACCATGAGGGTATCGACGTGGCTTGGAGACTTGGAGATGACGTCATTGTTAGAGATAGCCATTGCTGCGTGTGCATGATACCAGTCTAAGTCAGTCAGTGTTGGTACTATATTACTACAGCAAACATTAGCCTCGGCGCAAACACTTCACAAGGCTGTTACGCAAATTCAATTCTTTGTCAATAGTGAATTAAAAATCCTGAATAAAACGAACATTGTTGCCACAAACAAAGAATAGAAAGGCTATGCATATTTAATAATTGTGATGACCAAAGTCCTGCCATGACTGATGTTTTTTTAAACCAGCCGGGGGGGGGGGGGACTTTAAACTATGTAAAAATGATAGGGTGTAGTGATCCTATCTGTTCCACACCGGGCTCATGTATCGCTGTAAAAAGGGGCCAAGTTTCCATTTGTCATATTTTATCAAAAAGCTTCAGCAAAATAACAGACACCCACCAAGAGAAAAAACACCAGCTGGAAAAAAATAATTCTTATGTTCGATTTTTTAAAGCATTGTATTTTGATTCTTGCAACCAGACTGCAAAAAACTATTCTCTATTTGTTTTTACAAGGGTGAACATGCAAACGGAAATACGGTGTATGAAATTGGGCAATTAGTCATGAATGTGGTACTCTACAATGGACAGTGCAATTTACAGGCAAAATGACTCTTAAAATGATTAGAAAACACAGGTATTGGCTGTAATTTGGAACTAAATGCAAATACTGTACATACGAATAATAATATGAATTTTCAATTATACGAGTAAATACTAAAATTTATATGAAAAAAAGTACTATTTTTTGTAGGAGAAGAATCATGTCCTGGAGCAATAAGCCAACAAAACCCTGTAAAATCCAGCTTTTTCAAATTGCAATTCAAACGCACGTCTATATTTACAAGTTTGATGTCGTATCTTTTATAAGAGACTGTAAAATTTAGAGACTAAGACCGTAAAATGTCATTTGACATGTGTGGATAGGCCCACTTCCACATTCATCTCATAATAACTCACAGGCATCAAAATATGTTTTACTGTTTTTACGGTTTGATTTGTACCGCATACTGTAATAATAATCCTTAATCAAAACAATTAAAACATACATATTTCGCGCGTACCGTAAATTTTTTAAATATGTTGGCAAAATAAAATTGCCAGTACTGTAAATTGATAGTATTTTGCCCGGTGCAGTGCAAAATGCCAAAATGTTACTTACACTTCATGTATTTCACTCGCTGGTTGATCGTATTATATCTTTCCCATCGGCGCCGAAAATCCGGGGGGGGGGGACACTCTAATAACCTACCATATTGGTACAGCTTATAATCTGCAAACATGGGTCATTATTGGGTAAAGGGAGTTTCATTGCCATATTTTACTTAAAATTATCAGTATTCCGGGGGGGGGGGCAGTCCCATCTGGAAGTGATACGTATGTAAGGTGTAGACACCCTTTTCACACGTGTCAACCCAAGACCCCATATTTTGAAAAAACCTTACCAAACCCCATAGTTTTTTAAAAAGTTACCATTGTCACCCATGCAAAGAACTCCTATTTTAGGGGGAAATTAAAAAATTCTTTAGCCAAAGGACCCATATTTTGAAAAATTTTCAAAAATCTCACCAAAGACCTCAATTTTTGGAAAATTTTGCCAATTTGTCACTCAGAAAAACCCCTATTTTGGGGGCCTTTGGGTCTCTACCAAAGACCCCATTTTATCAGTTCCTCTGTCACCGAATGCCCTTGGGTTTGGAGCGGCGAGCCCATATCCATTTCAATGTGAATGCCCCCCCCCCCGGGATAAAAATAGAATAGATAAAAAAACAACAGCAGTGGTTAAAAAGCCAAAAAATCAGCTTAAAAGTACTTTTAGGCATTGTTATTGATTTGCAACATGATGCGAAGTTGTTTACAAGGTAGACTTAAATGTTGAATCTTTAATATTGATTTTCAATCTTGGTTTTAAGAGGAGTATAGACGAAATAATTGATATGGGCGTGGTGGGTCTGAAGTTGGTTGGGTAGGGACGGACGGTACATGTACTGCCTCCGGGAAATGGAAGTAGGGCCTCTTCTTAGTGATTTTTTGCCGAAAAAGGGACCATAGCTATACCATGCAGAGATTAATTTAACCGTTGACCATTTTGCCATTTTTTCTTCAAATTTTGACGTTTGTTGCCGAAAAATGGGACCAATAGCTATACCATGCAGAGATTTAATTTAACCCTTGACACTTTGCCATTTTTTCTTCAAATTTTGACCTTTTTTTCGAAATTTGGAAAATGTGGCTTCAGGTTGAGGAGATTGGACTTAATCTTCAAGAAATTGTTAAGATTGGAAAAAGATTACTATTACCAAAATTGGAGGGCTGAAAAAAGGGTATACCAGAAGACTAAAATGCAATCCATATGCGGACATACACAAGTACAGTTAACTGTAATGAATCAGGAGAGGTCTAAGTAAATATACTTTTATCTCAAAGAAAGCATGTCCATTTTTTAAAGCAAGTCCATTTTCATTCTCTCTCATTATGTGATTGTAACACTACTGGATACGCACACAGAGCCTATACGATTTGTATGTCGATTAAATCTAAAAACTGCCTAAATGTAATGCTGTTGGATCTCCAAGCTAGACCTATCCATTAATATATTATGCCAAATTGGGAGGAGAATGAAAAGTGGACACGCTTCCCTCGAGCAAGAGTTATTTGACATTAGACCTATCGTGGTTATCTCATTAAAGTTTATTTTTTGAATCATTGCCAGCCTATTTGCCCATAAAATTGCCCGCTTCCCGCTTTCACCCCCTTAAAGGCGGAGCCCAGGGCACGTGGACCGATGAATCTATAGGCAGCATTGTGGGTCGGGGGGTGGGGGGGGGGAAGTCAGGCCCGGTCAAGGCAAAAATCGTCCCGACGGAGGGGTAGCGTCCAAAACGGTTGATTTTTCCTCAAAATTTCTCCATTTTGCCGAATATATTTCAAAGTGGGTTAGGCCCCTTTCCTACGACCCCAGCCTACGCAACTGAGGGGGTCATTTGGGAGTGGGAGTTCCATGGGTGCTATTGGCAGTAAAAACGTTCTCCTGAGCTATTATAGCTAACGCTGGGGAAATAGCTCTTGACTTAGCTTAGTGAAGTGTGAATTTGGACCAGCGAAAAGCCAAATAAAAGGAGATGGCCTGAGAAAATATAATGTCGCTGAAGTTTTGCATATGTGAATAGTGATCAACCCGTTTAGTGACCGCTCCCACTCAAATCAGCTAGTGGTTACCCGCGCGAAGCGCGGAAAACCGCTAGTTGTATGTAAAAGTATACATTTCTAGAAAGAAAATTGGACGATGAACCCGATGGTAGCATCAGATTAATGTAAAACTTTCCGTATTTTGAGAAAAATACTAAAAAAAACATGATTTTGCCCCAAAATTTTCAGACAGTATAACAAAAACAATTTGAATTTTCATGATTTCTTATGTTATTTTTTAGAAACAAGACAAATTTGTCTTGGGGCGTTTTTTTTCATTTTTTAAAAATAGAGCTTACTTTTCGAAATATAAGGAAAAATGTCAAAAAAGTGTGATTTTTACTTTTCTTTTCCAAAATTTGAGTATATATTGGAGAATATCTTTAGTTAGAAATCGAAAAATAAAAAATTGAGAAAACCGTTCCTAGAGAAGACCGATTGCTACCATAGGGAAGTTAAACCTTACCTTTTACTTCGGTATTTTTGGAGTTATCTTGTCTGAAAATTGCCAAATTTTGCAAAAATTGAACATTTTCACGCCATTTCAAGCTGTCTCTTTCTCAAATAACTTTATCTTTGAACTTCAAAATTGAGTATGTTGTGCAAGTGATGAAAATACATCTTTATGCACTATTGAATCAAACATCTTTTGTTTCTAACTCCAGAAATCAGAAGAAATTTAAATTTCATCTGGTCTAAATTAGCGCTTTGTTTACATTTTCAAATATTATTATCCGTTTTTCCAAGATGCGTTCGCGCAAAAGTACATTAAAACACGCGCACGCTTTACTACGCAGCAAAAATTCACCACGCGGCGCGATTCTGCGCCTGACGGCGTGGAATGTGCTTAAATTCCCGCCATTAAGACCATGTGGTTTTTGCGACTTTAAATGGTCAAAAGCTGCTTTAAATTGGCAAAAAAATACAGCTCGGGATTGTCTGCATTGGATAACCTTTGTTGGTAACGATAGAACACAGGTAGATGTTTAAAATGGTGCAAAAATCAGAAATTTGTGTAAAAACAAAAGCACTAGGGTTAACACTGCCCTTAAAGTCTGACTCAGAGATTTCAAAATATATACTTTTTGTGTAGTAATTAAAAATAGTCAACTTGAACTAAAGATACTCATCTAAAATGTTCAATTCCAAAGTTAGAGATGAATCGGATTTTTCGTTTTCATGCAGTACACATTTATGTGCAGTATAACAGTGCATAGGATACCGTGTATAACAAAATTTCCGGATCCGGAATTTTTAAACAAAGTTGCGATTTTCTATATGAGGACTTCGATTTGAGCTTAGTTATTTCACACAGTGATTATTATAGGGACAAGCATTATGTACATGCAAAAAACACAATTTGTTTTAAAATTGAGGGCGCCCTCCTTGGGAAATCTCTGAGTCGGCCTTTATCTGAAATTTCACAAATATTTGAATGCACCTTTTCAAGCTTTTCCCATAAAATCTAGTTTATTTAACACAAAATGAGGGAAACAATTGTCTTATTTGACAACATTCAATACAGCTAAATAGAAAAGCTAATTTTGGTATGAAAAAAAATTGTGTCAAAGAGTACAAGTGACAACTGATTCATCCATCTGCATTTTATGGTTTCATTTTTATGAAAAAAAATTACATGTTGCAAGGGAAAGTTTCTATTGCATGACTTTTATAATGAAAATAAGCACTTATCATGCTAAATTTATGCATGACATAATCAACCAAAATTTCCCATAAAAAAAAAAAAAAATTCCCATTGCTTCATCATTAAGTTCTTTCAGCTATTTTGTTGAGATTTATAGCAAACACAAAACTGAAATCTAAACTAATTGTATCTTTTTAATTTGGTCTCAAAATAAAGATGACTTACACCACCTTGTTTTGCTAGATTGTGTATAATTATCAAATATTGGTCTCATTTACCAACTCTTCTTTTTGTCAGATGCTTGTACACCCAATCCATGTTTGAATAATGGCCTCTGCAACCCACAGACAGCAGGATTCAACAGACTCCATTCTCATGTGATGTGTCAATTGGTTATATGGCCATGTCTGCCACTTTGGTACAGTATCTGCATTTAGGGAAGGGGTCATTTTTTGCCCAGGGGAATGGAGGAGTTGAAGGGGGTGGAATATGAAAAAAATGGTAAGCAAGAGGGGGCTACATTGAAATTTCAGCAAGGGAGAGGGGGGACATTTTAATGAAGAGAAATTTCATATATAAAAGCAGGCGGAATGCAAAATTTTTGAAGGGGGAACATTAAAATTGTTCGCCTTAAAGGTTGAATCCTCTATTCCCCAGGCATAAATAATATGAACGCCTCCCTTATTCTAGCCTATTATATAGCATAATACTCGAAGCAGAACCATGTTTATATTGTTGTATATCACACAAAACTAACTAATTACATTGTCATATATTTCATATGTGACTAAAAAATATGGAGTAAATTTATACTGTTCATTGCCATCTTTTCAAAGTGTGAAATTAAAATTGGTATCTCTTATTGTCCTAAAAATAAATACAGTTTCTTTAAATGAAGAAAGAAATCATAAAAGCATTGGGAATATGCAAAATGTTTGAAGGGGGAACACAAAATTGTTCGCCTAAAAAGGTTGAAATCTCTATCCCAGCCTAAATAATGAAGCTCACTTATTATAGCATTATATAGCATATACTCTAAGCAGAACCATGTTTATATTGTTGTAGATCACACAGACTAACTCATTTACATTGTCATGAAATTTCATATTTACTTTAAATATGGAGTAAATTGTATACTATCATTGCCCATCCTGTCAAAGGGTGAAAATACAAATTGTATCTCGTATTGTCCTAAAAATAAAGACAGGTGCTAATCAGCCACTAGTTAGCATTAATTTATCTCTTTTTAGTGCCATGTAATCCAATCATGTCAGAATGGCGGTATCTGCAACAGACAGACTTTGCAGCATCATGGTAATGCGGCAGTATACATGTCAATGTGTCAATGGATTCAGTGGCTCAGTGTGTCAGGGAATAGTAAGTTAACAACTCAGGCTGGTATTCTGAAAGGCCATAGGGAAGACTAACTTTAGACCCAAGTTTAACCAGTGTTAGTCCTCAAGAGTGGACCTTTTTTCTTCCAACTACTATAAAAATGTGTTGTAAGGGTGAGAAAATTGCCTCTTGGATGGGCCGTTCCGGCCCATCCATGAGAATTTCTCACCGTTACATTAAAATTCACAGAATTTGAATGAAAAAGGTCACTCATGGAGGATAGCCCTGTGTTTAAACCAGGGTCTAACGTTAGTCTCCCTTTCGGAATACCAGCCTCAAAGTGTAGCTGAAAATTATCAGTTTAGTTATTCTTATATAATGAGCAATTTGTGATATTGATGTAGTATAAGTGTCATACCATACTTCTAATAGGATTCCATTCTACAAAAAAAATTCAATTCAAATGTATTCATCCATGTTAATAAGTTGTACAATTTTATTTTAATGTTAATGAAGATAAAATTAACAAATGCCAATCCTGGAACAAAATAGTTGGCACACCCCACACTGTAGGGAAGATACTCAAGGCCAGATACTCAGAAAATTGTGATTACAATGAATTAAACATTGCAGTGACGGCACTCTATTTACTAAACCGTGGCTAAGTCATACGAATCTTTGTTATCATGTCTAAGTGTAGATTCGGATCTACGAATCTACAGTCAAGTGGGGATTAGTTCTACGAACTACGGAATTTAACCCCCACACATTAACAGGTATAAAAGGAAGTTCGAGACAATTGATCTCACGATTTAGTAAATAGTTGACCATGTTGTCTGTTTGGGATTACGGGTGAACGAATTATAAAATGGGGGTACAAAATTTAATAAAATGAAATCATGTGAAAAGAACGACTTGGGATACAGAGAGTTATTTTTGTTGTTCTGAATATTTGTTTGTACTTTTATTTTTTTGCTAACGATGGTTGTTTTTTTAAAAATTAGGTTAAAAACGCGTGTTTTTTTGTTTTTTGATTTTTAAAATGTTTCACCTTATTTCGGTCTCTATATCTTATGGGGGATCTATTTTTCATGTATTGCATTAATTTCCTTCAACTTATTTCAGGCTAAAATCTTTGTCAGTATTTGCAAAATGTAACATACCTTTCGGTTCTTTGTTTTGGCCTTAAAATATATATTATAATTTTTGGATTTTTTATTTTTATAACTTAGTTTCAATCTTCAAATTTCTATGATAAGTATAACATTTTTAGGCCCTATGCTTGAAGTTCAGTTACTACGATGGAATTTATCGGATTCTATAATTTCTTAAAATGCGGATTAATTCTTTGTTTATCACTTTAAGGTATATGTAAAGTTCGGTTTTTGTTTAGGCCTCGTGTTAACGGTATCATTTAGAGTTGTAATGCAGTTTTACATGGCCTCGGATTGATTGTCAATCGATTG
This sequence comes from Ophioderma brevispina, assembly GCA_023653785.1. NCBI lineage: Eukaryota > Metazoa > Echinodermata > Ophiuroidea > Amphilepidida > Ophiodermatidae > Ophioderma > Ophioderma brevispina. Next base: position 33,711 of record JAMKCH010001204.1, read on the forward strand.
ATTAATATTGTTACTATTTTTTTCAATCAGTTTGTATTATCCATATGATTATGAATAGGCTATTTTACGGTCCTAATGTTTAATGTCAAAAACAAACCAATTGGGGGGCGGGGACGCTCATCTATATTTTACACGTGTCCTATAGCGGTTTTTTCACAAGTTTTAGGGGAATGCAGAGGGGGTCACAAAACGTAGGGGTGCTTGAGGTTAAAATTACCCATATTGATTATGCGTACACGAACAAAGCCACTATATTGAACATTTTATCTTGTAATAGCATATGGCCAACAAAAAGGTTTATTATCAGCTTCTTTTGCCCGAAACCCTCAGCGTCATTGTTTTTTTTTTCTATTTTAGTAAAAAAAAATCATGCGACTACCTGGATTATTGTTTTTTTATCGTTTTTATACTTTTGCCTCATTTTTTTAACTGTCGATAAGAAAATAAAACATTAAAAATGCAAAAGTCCTAAATCGCAATTTTAAAATGTATGAGAGCGTGCAACCGAGACAATTTCCCACGGGGTCTCAAATTTTGCTTTGGGAGGGAAGTGCCTCGAGAGTCTGCCAAAATGACCTAATCTATACCAATTTTGTTGTTTATAAAAAGCTATAGCTATTACAAGAAATGTAGGATTTTATGGCCAATTTAAAAAAATGCCATTTTCTAAAAAAATTCGACGTTATTAGCAAAGTTTAGCTTAGATTTAGGAAATTGACTCAGTACTCAGTTTTCCAAACCAATGTTATTAAGATTTTTAAAAAGGACCTATTACTATACTAAAAATGGCATGAAAAAAGTGTCTTTCATAACCAGAAGGTTGAAAATGAGACCCCATACTTACGACACGTCCCGTATGGTCATATATGTTGAGTTGGACCCTAACCCTTCCCGGACAATTTTTGGTATAAAATGAAACAATTTCACGCACCTTCTAGACTGCACATATGGACATGTGTAAAGTTGTAATCCTGGAATACTCCGGGGGGGCAATAGTACATTCAAAATTAAATCTTGTCCTGTATAAATTCTCATGAGTCTGTCGTTCAATAGGTTTCCAATGTGTATGATTCTGCCGGTGTCCCACCAGAGGATGTTGGGCAGTATCCAAGAGAAGTGCTTGATATCTGCCGTTATAGGATACATATGGTGCCTATATCATTCCCAGTATTAATCATAAATCCATTCTCCCTGGCATAACATGGCAAGCGCATCCGAAACTATGGTTGTAAATTAATCAAGTGCATATACGGTGGAATTAATACAATAATTAAATCTTGTCCCGATAAACTCTGGTATAAAGACATTCGTCTCTCGGTCAATACGTAATCCCCAAGTTGTGATTCTGCAGTGGCTGGATATCTGGGTGGTGTGACATTGTTGCTAATTTCCAAAAATCCATTCATCCTGGCAAGAGCTTTCGAAATACGCTTAACCTTGTATCATCAGTCACCTCTCCCCCTATCCTATCTGATGGGTACCGAGACATCAAGCCACGCCACATGTGCATGTAGCCAAAGTATGCATCTCAAACAGTACTGATGTGTGGACTCGAAAAAGAGATCGATAATTAATCTTATCGCTGCCAATTAACAGCTTTCAACTCTTGCAGACTATCAATGGATGAGTAAATATGCAAAAGATTTTCAAAGGATTGATGAGTTTGTCACTGACATTGATTTTACATTGTGAGCAATGGTTTAAGTCAGGGAAACCTCTCAAAAGAGTGGATTCGTAGTTCGAAATCACTCGGGCTTCGCCCTTGTGAATTCGTAACTACGAATCCACTCTTTTTTGAGGTTTCCCTTTAACAGAGCCTTCTGAGTAGTGGTACACACCCAACAATAAAAATACAAACTCCTCTCTGTTAATCAAGTAGTCAGGAACTATTAAAATTCCACAAATTTTCATTTGTTTAGAGATTTCCTATAACTAGCAGGGAGGGAAACAAGATAGAGTGGCATCTTTGTAAATGTTCCATTGACTGGTTGACTTTATTATTTCTAACAGACCTGTGCAACCCAAATCCTTGTTTGAATGATGGTGTGTGTACAGCCATCAGTACTACTCAATACCAGTGTACCTGCCAGAATTTCTATTTTGGAACCAACTGTCAAAGTCGTAAGTTTCCTAAAATAATCAATAGGACCACTACCCTTAAATGATATGTGGTTTCACTGGAAGTTGCTGTAATGTGTGTGTTTGTGGGTAAGATACTCATTACCATGTGGGGACATTTTAAAGCCTTATGGGGATGTTTTTTTTCTTTGTGGGGATGTTTTAAAAACTCTAAGTTCAAGCTAATTAATATGTATTAAGTCTTAAGGACAGACATATAATGGAATACGCCTATATAGTTTTTGGGGCTTTATTTTCATTAACGACAGCCTGTCACCCAAATACAGTTTTAAAACAGTTGTCTAAAAAACTGGTTCATTTTGACACTATTAAGCAACAGCCAGTCACCATAATTAACATGTAATGGAATAAGCCAATAGTTTGTGGTTTATTCCATTAAAGACACCCAAAGACAGTTTAAAACAGTTGTCTAAGAAACTGGTTAATTTTTACACTAATAAGTGACAGGATCACTACTCTCATGTGATATCTTTGTGTCCATAAAAGGTAAACAAATGTGTGTGTGTATGTGTGTGATGTGAGCACATGCATGCATGTGTGTTTGTGCATATGTGTTGTCTAAAATAACTGGTTCATTTTGACATTAATATGCAAAAAAACATTGACACTAATAAGCAAAAAAAAAATGGTTCATTTTTACACTAATAAGTGTGCGTTGTCTACAAAACTGGTTCATTTTGACACTAATAAGCAAAACCTGTGTTGTCTAAAAAACTGGTTCATTTTGACACTAATAAACAAAAAAACTGGTTCAATTTGACACTAATAAGCAAAAAAGTGGTTCATTTTGACACTAATAAGTGTGCGTTGTCTACAAAACTGGTTCCTTTTGACACTAATAAACAAAAAAAAAAGTCATAAAAAGCCCCTGTGTGTGTATGTGTATTTAAAAAAGTGACCCATTTTGACACAAGTAAGCAAAAATACCAGTGTTGCCTAAAAAAAACTGGTTCAATTTGACACAAAAATCCAACAAAAAATCTGGTGGTTTCAATGGCAGTTGTGTGTGTGTGTGTGTGTGTATGTGTGTAATGATTGTTTGAAGTTTAGTTCTTGTTAATTGACAAAAATCAATGCTTTGTGCATTATGAGTGATCAATTCACTGCAACCTAAGTAACATTTGTTGTTGTTTATTATAAACAGATCCTTGTATTCCCAGTCAATGCCTGAATGGTGGTGTTTGTAACCCGCTGCAGAGCGAAGGCAATGTGTTCCGCTACACCTGTTCCTGTCCAGCAGAATTCACAGGACAAAATTGTGAATCACCAAGTAAGAAATCAATGATTTGGACTTAATTATCAAGTCATAGAAATTGTAATCACATTATAACACCTGCAGTGCAACAACAATCAAATGCTTATTGTTAGATTTTGAAATGTGAAAGTTTTGTGTTTGAATAAAAGATAGTGGCATAAGGCACTCAAAGTTTTATTAGTTTAAGACATCCAAACTAAACATGTCATTTTGAGTTATTATATGAAAGATTTCATTGATACCAAAATCTTAATCCTTAGCCCAGACTTTGGGCTACTTCTAGCCCAGATTCGCTTCAGCGGTTCAATTGTTTTAGTGCAGTGAAGGTGAACCATTGCTGAAAGCTAGCGAGACATAGCAATTCTGACCGGAGCCTTCTCTAGATTTGTAGATATAATGTCTCACCTTGGGGCTGATTTTCAATGAAACTGCAACCCGATATCAGCTGGTCTGCCCACATAAAGTTTGCACCGAGGGGAGGTCAGTAATTGGCAATCTCTATCGCTAAAGTCCTTGGTGTGCGAGGCCCAGGAAATTGCCTAGCACAGGTCCCGGTAAAGGTTAGATTGATGGGGTAAGGTGAAGGGAGCAAGGCAATAGATATTGTGATGCCCTTTTAAGAAAAGCATTTATGCAAAATTACTCTGAAGTGAATAGCTTTTGATTGGTAATTTAACTGTATATTTATATTTTCAGCTGTGTGTATACCAAACCCCTGTCTTAATGGAGGACAATGCATACAAACCAGCAGTACACAGTATACATGTAACTGTCTTAATAATTACTATGGACAGAATTGTGAAAGTGTCTAAGTACTCTGGAATTTTCAAATTTACTTAGAAAATATCTCATTTATATGTTTGGCTAAAGAGCTGTGGTCTGAACACAACAAATTCTAAGGCAAAAACAAAATAATGTTTGTCATTATCCGACCGACCGACCGACCATGTAACTTGGTCTTGACTATATTTTTTTATTTTTCTGCAATAAAGCAATGTGGAATTTGGAGGGGACCAATAGAATTCTGCCTTCATAACATCAAGGAGGGTGGAAGTAGGCCTAGCAACTGAGTGACTGGATATTTTGAATATTGATTATTTTACCTTGCAGAAATGTTGAAAAATTGTTTTTTAACAGGTTTAAAAGAAATTTATTGTTATAAACAAAGGTGTATAGTTTAAATGTCCTTGAAGGGTGGGTATGCACTACAACCCCTCCCAGCATGCATGATGCAGGCTAAGTGTATTGTACATGCTCTCGTAATAAACTCCGGAAGTAGTGGGAAGAAAGCGGTGACTAGACATGGAAATTCAAATGTTCACAAAGCAATGCAGAAGTTGGAGGAGACCAGTAAAACTCTTCCTCAATTACATCAAGCCATCAAATAGAGAGTGGAAGTAGGCCTAATGACTGCATACCTGCCAACTAGTAAGATTTAATCTTATTTAGTAAGATTTCCAAGATTTTTGACAGCAGAAAATCTTACCAGGGATCCTAAATAAATCGGGATAGGACACTCGATCAAGAGAATGGAGGCATACTGCATGAATCTGCATGAAATCTGTAGCTTATAGTTCGCCAGTCGTCCGTGGCGCTATTACGCTACGTCATCTCCGGTCATACGTCATGCTGCATAAATTATTACGTCATGTAGCTTATTGAAAATGGTGGCGCTATCACCATCGATATGGGCATTTGTACACAGTGTCACCCGCCTGATCTTACTAATAAGATTTTGGAATGTTTTGAAAAGAAAAATAAAAAATAAAAGGAAAAAAATTGGTGTCCATGGCCTTTTGATAGCCCTTGGCCCCCTTCAGGGCCCCTAAGGCAGGCTCCTGGACCCCATCAGGGGCCCAAAGTAGATCCCTGGACCCCATATTGCTAGTGGTGAGTGCCGTGGTGCTTGCCGTGTGCACTCTGCACTTACCTATGTAAGACTTTTGACTTTCCAATGTTGGCAGGTATGTGACTGGATATTTTGAGTATTGATTTTTTTAAGTTGCATCAGTTGGCAAGGGGTATTTCTAGGTATTTGTCCTGGGGAAGTTGGAGTTACTCCTGACTTAAGTGTGACAGTTTAAACTTGTCATTTGGTAACTGTTAAACCATATATAGATTTGATAGGGCCTTTCTTTCTTCTACACAATTTATAGGTGGCAGCAAGAAAATTTTCAAGAAAACTTCATTTTAAATGTTGGTGCTTGAGATCAGGTCATATGATAATTTGCTGTACCATTATCAGCTAACTTAAATGTTGTTAGAAGTGAAGGTAACTTGGATATTAACCAGGAGTCAGGATTGCTATCAGGTTTGATATTCAAAATAGTACTTGAAAATAAAATGAGATTATGTTACAAACAATAACTCCTTAAAGGAGAACTTGTACTAAGACTAACTTATACAATATATGCTATAAAAATAATGATTGCACATATATTGAGTGGTTTCATGGAAAAACAGAACTATACTAATTATAAAAATGAAGACATTTTGTCTGACCATGCGCTATTTGAAATTCGCGCTAGTGTATATGGGATATGTATGTGTGTTATGCAATACGGATGGCACAGTAGCGTCATACACCTTCACACATGACGCTTTCATAATGTGTATTTCCTATGGCATGTGTGGCGCAAATATGCCGGCGTATGGCGTAATATGTTTTACACTAGCGCTAATTTTAAATAGTGCATGGTCAGTCGGCGTCCAACACAATCTTGTGAACACGATAACATGAGACCCATAAGGGTTATGGTGATGTAACTTGGTGGGTGGGATCGGACTGCCATGCCCTTCATCTGATT